>ML797731.1:0-20653 GCA_009831015.1 Picea engelmannii
TTATTTTTTCGGCCGAACAATAGTTCGGCCGAAAATAATATCTTTCGGCCGAAACAATTATTTAGTTCGGCCGAAAATTTGTTTTTCGAAAATTTGGAGACCCGATTGTCACGAAAGTGTAACCCACCTTCGTGATTTCACCCGAATGCAATAGTATGATTGTTAGGATATGATTCATTACATGTAGTATGTATGTATTTATGTTGGACAATGCATCGATCCATTTGCAAAAAAAATAGGTAGCATGTATATGGCCATGATGTTAAAAAATAAGTGTTGGAAAATCCATAAGAGATATCGTTATTTTTTTTCCTTTGTGATATTTCTATGCCTCTCTTGTTCATCATGCTTTGTTTGACACATTTGCCCGAAGAATTATCAATGTGTTTTGTTTATGATGTCATTTCTATAGTAGTGATTAGGTTGGTTCTTTGAAGGTGATGATGTCATTTCTATAGTAGTGATTGGGTTGGTTCTTTGAAGGTGATGTGGTCATTTTTACATTTATCTCTTCTTTTGTTATTCCAATATTACTTCCAAGAATATTGGACAGTAAAAAAAGGTCTTATATTTTTATTATATGTTAAATTTCTTATTTTCATTCAATTTTTCTCTATATACTATGTCACTCAATTCTTGTTCCAATAATACTATAAATAGTCAACCATATATATTTGACATGGAAAAAATTCAACCAACAATATTATGATTTAACGTAAACACACTAAAATGTAAAAAACAGACATTGTAGGTCTTTCCAACACTTCAACCCTAAGTTATTGAAAAAATCATTGCTTTGTTTGTTTTTAACTTCATAATGGGCCTAGTCTAAACATTCTATTGTTTTTTACTTTTGCCCAAAACATGTTTTGAATGCATTAGTGTGTTTTTGAATGCATAAATCAATTCAACGCAATGGAAAACCTCCAAGAACCGGAAATATGTAATCTCAATAGTAAAATCTGTCACTCTAACTAATTTTTTAAATTTTTGAGCAGTTAGAAAAATATACTCCAAAAAAGGTTAAAAACATAAAAAGTTTAGACTTCATCCTTCATCCTACTTCTAAATATACATAATTTCATAATATACAATGGCATATGGATATTGTGGATTTTTATAACTCTTTTATCAATATAAAGATTAAAAAATACATTTAACTTGCATACATCTATATTTTGAGAATGTTAAGTGAAGTTTAAATGATATTTTATTTAGGGATGTTAATCAATATAAGATTCTATTTTAGAATTCTTATCAATGTGACAATCCTCATTAAGTGAAGTTTACATGAGATTTTATTTTTAGATGCTAATCAATCTAAGATTATATTTGAATCCTAATAAATGTTGGAATCCTTATGAGTGAATCATCATTAATGACCTTTATTGATTAAAGAAAATAAGTATGAGAACTACACTTTCGTTAATGAACATTTAGCTAAAATAGGAAAACAATGTATACCCTTGATAGTTCCATTAATAACATTTATTTATTTATTTATTTGTATTATAAAATAACCCTTTTAAATGTTCTATATCACAATAATCGATAGTGACATGGGCTCATTTTCTCTGATAAAACAAAGTTTAGTTTAGAAAGAAGAAATTAATACATTTGAGTTTTCACATTATAAAATAACTCTTTTTAGTCATTCTATGAGAGAATCATGGAGAATTGTCATGGGTTAACTTGAGGACATTGTACAACTTTATATTTATTGAATTGGTGTGTTGCTAAATAAATATTGCAAACCAGTTTATTATGTTGTATTGTGAGTGAAAATAAGAAAATTTATGAGCTTTAAATCCTAGGAATATGGATTCCTTTGTCATTATTATAGGTTGGGTAGATTATCTGAAATCTCAAATCCTAGGAATATGTGTTTCTTTGGCATTGTTATAGGTTGGACAACTGTTATAATTCTCATCAAAAAAATAAATGAGGTGCTTCAAGCTTCCAGTTTTCAAGATCGGGTAATGATGTTCCATCATAAAGAATCATATTTTTGTATAATAATAAATATGACCTCGTATTTTTAAGGTTAACATGAAAAATAAAAATCCATTTTAAAGAAACCCATTATGGTCTAATGGGTTTTAGCTCTGAAAAAGAGATCTAATTTGATAATAAGGAGCAATATTAATTGAAGGTTGTGCCTTCATATTTGATTTAGTGTTCCATTTTACAAATTTAAATTTACGTGAATTTTAAAATGATATGCATGCAATAAACTTTGAATCCAAGAAAATGTCAAGCGGTAAAGGAGTGCATCGATCCTATGATATTGTTCATCTATAATTTGCATGGAATTTGTTTTCCAACTATCATATGCATGGGAAGTAAGTGTAAAGAGAGGAACAATAGGAAGTTGAAGACTAGTTGGCTATGTGATTTTCCCATGTGCTTTTCTATATCTTTGCTTTCATATTTGTAAATTTTCAAACCCCAACCCAGTTTTAGTATCACTGATTTTTCAGCCAATGTTTAATGCCCAAACCCAGTTTTATATCAGCATATAAAAACTTAGCAGAAAATAAATTTCAGAACTGAAACATGAGGATTCTGAACATCGTTTATAACACAGAAATAAAATATTAGCAGCACATAAAACTCAGAAAATTAATGACACAGATATTTTCGGTCTAACATCGACCCTGGAAAAACCCACAAGGGGAAAACCAGTGAGAGAGGGAATTTTATTATTTATGGGCTTCTGAGAAATTAATTTACAACATATTCATCTTCAGAAATCTACAAACTTATCTGGACATTCCTGTATCTTTCTCCTCGATTTCTGAAACAGAAATTTGTACCACTGTACGGCTGTCACATCATTAAATTTTGTATGGACTGTCCTCGAAATGCATGCCAAATCTCTGCTGCAACTATATGGAAAACCCAGCTTAGCAAATGCCTTGAAGAACATGCTCATCACCTTGAAAATTGTGACCAAAACTTATGGTAGTATGACCCTCATTTTTTATGTAGGTCCATACGAACTGTATGGATTTTCTTTACCCAGAAAATCATGCCCAGCACCTTCCTCGATTTCTATTCCTGAAAAGTATTGTACAATAGCCTTGGAATGTGTGGCAAACTTTTCAGAAATCCATGTTATTTTTCTCCTCATTTTCTGTGCACAATAAATGTTGTACGATCCCTCAAATCCGTACTGTACGGACTGATATTTATTGTTGTCTACTGTCTCATAATCCATGCTTGTTGTTTTCCTTGGGATGCATGCTCTCCTCCTGCAAATGATATCTCTCCTCTCAAAGCTCGACCTCTCTCTTCTCTTTTTTCTCTCTCAACAAAAATGCATGAACAACCCAGGAATAGGTGTGCCCCTCTACCCTAATCGACTTCATGAGGTAGGTGAGGAGTTTTCTAATCCAATGGTTGAGATTAGATTATATGTGTGGCTGAGATTTTATGTCTCTTCACTGACCCTCAATAAAGTCATAAAGTCACCTTTTAATTTGCATCTCACAAATTAAACAACTAGGGCCCACACTAGGCACTTTCTCACCCCTTAGGTGCCTAGGGATGAGAAACACTTGCCTAGGTACTTTATTTAATTAAAAATTTAACACTCCCTCTTACTAAGGAAAGTGTTACTCACCACTCCAAGCTTGTCCCTGAAAAATACAAACTTGCCTCTGCCCAATGGCTTGGTGATCATGTATGCAACCTGCTCCTCTGTAGATATGTATTGTAGCTCCACAGCTCCTCTCTGAACATAGTCACGACTGAAGTGATAACGAATCTTGATATGCTTAGACTGGTCATGAAAAACTGGATTCTTTGAGAGTCTAATGCAACTCTAATTATCATAGTATATCACAGTAGGCCTCAACTGCACACCGAACAATCCCACCAGCATCTTGCAAAGCCAAAGGGCCTCACAACTAGCCTGATTGGCTGCCATATACTTATCCTCTACAGAACTCAAAGCCACTAACTTTTGTTTCCGACTGAACCAAGACACAACTACTGATCCCAATCCAAAACAACACCCTGAAGAGATTTTCCTATCACTGACACATCCTGCCCAATCTGAGTCTATATAGCCAAGTAGACGAACTCCATCTCCTCTCTGATAGTCCAGATCAAAATCTACCGCACCACAAAGATACCTGAGCACATGTTTTTCTACCACCGAGTGTGCTCTCCTAGGCTCCACCATGAACTGACTGAGAGTGTTGACAACAAAACAAATATCTAGCCTAGTATTGACCAAATACTTCAATGACCCGATCAATTGATAATACAAAGTGGAATCCACCAACTATGACTCAGAAGCATGAAACTTATTCTAGTTGGTAATCATGGAAGTGGTCATGGGCCTACTATCCCCCATCTGAAATATGCTCAGAATGTCACACACATACTTCCCCTGTCCCAGGAAGATGTGTCTAGGCTCCTGCCAAACCTCCAATCCCAAAAAGCAATGCATCAGTCCAATTTCATTCATCTTGAACTCTAAATCAAGGCTCTCCTTCCAGTTGTTGATGAGTCTCTTTTCCCCTGTAATGAAAATATCATCCAAATATAGCAGAAGAATGAGAGGATCCTCTCCAACCATAATGAAGTATAGGTTTGGATCCGCCTCACTCTTCTCAAAACCCAACTGCTGCAAATGGGCATCTATCCTCGAATACCAAGCTCTGGGAGCTTGTTTCAGCCCATACAATGCCTTCTTCAGTCTACACACATGATACTCTCTCCCATGCACCTCAAATCCTAATGGTTGCTCAATATACACCTCCTCCTCAATAAGACCATTTAGAAATGCGGTCTTCACATCCATCTGGTGGATCTTCCAACCCATCTCTGCTGCAATGGAGATCACTGCCCTGATCGAAGTGTATCTAACAACTGGTGTAAAGGTCTCATCATAGTCGAATCCCTCAACCTGTGAAAACCCCTAAGCCATAAAGAGAGATTTTTACTTCTCAATACTGCCATCTGCAGCATGCTTTAGTTTATAGAGCCACCTAGAAGTCACCACTCACTTCCCCTTAGGTCTAGGAACAACTTTCCAGACATCGTTCTTCAAGATAGAATTGTACTCTTCCATCATGGCATCTCTCCATACCTGTCTACCAGTGGCCTTCTCAAAAGTGGAAGTCTCAGAATCCTGAATACTACTCACCATCACGATGTAGCTACAAAACCTCTCGGGAGGTTTACTCTCCCTCACTGCCTATCTGGGATTCCCCATTAAACCCTGTGCCTCCCTCAAAGTGTCCTAAAGTCACTTGGACTTCCTCCTCTCTGAAGTAGTGTCCTGTGGAGGCAAATCTCCCTGCTCAACCCCATCTCTTGAAGACAATGATCCTAAAGTAGACTCTAAAGTACCTGATCATGAAACCTATGGACGATTAGCTTGTGAACCTGAATCCTGTGGCCCTGTCACCTGTGAACCTATCATCCCTGAAACTGGTGGCCCCGAACTCTATCTCACTATAGTCTATTGTGGACTCACCTGAATCTATAGTGAAGACTGCTCACCCTTCTCTGTCCCTCTAGACTTCCTAAAGGCTCCATCCTCCTCAAATCTGGCATCCCTCCTCAAGAAAGTCTTCCTCAAGGAAGGAAGGTATATACAGAAAGCCTTTGAAGTCTCACTGTAACCAACAAAGATCCCTCTCTCTATCGTGGGCTCCATCTTTGTCCTCTTCTCAAAAGGGACATATGAAAATGTGATGCACCCAAAAATATGAAGGTGTCCCACCATAGGCTTCTTCCCAGAGAAAGCCTCCTCAGGAGTCATGCTCCCCACGGCCTTGTGAGGACTCTTGTTCTATAGATAAACTGCAGTGTAGCATGCCTGAAACCATAGAAATAGTGGCATCCCCTAATCATGTAAAATGGATCTCGCAGCCCTAACAATGGCCCTGTTCTTCCTCTCTACAACCCCATTCTGTTGTAGGTTGTAATGAATAGTCAACTCCCTCCTGATACCCTCTCCTGCACAAAATTCCATCAAATCCTTGGAGGTATACTCACCCCCATTTTCTGATCTCCAGACTCTGATTTTCTTCTCTGTCTGTTTCTCCACAAGAGCTTTGAACTCTTGGAACTAACTGAAGTCTTGTCATTTGGTCTTCATGAAGAAAATCCAAGACTTCTGAGAGAAGTCATCATTGAATACAACAAAGTATAAGGAACCAGTCAACAATTCTGAAGACATCGGGCCATATACATATGAATGTATAAGATCAAGTATCCCTGCTGCTCTACTATCACTAATCGGAAAAGCAGTCTTGGTGTACTTTCCCAAAGCACACGCCTTGCACAACTCATGGTGCTCTTAACTGAAATCTAAAACTCCTATCACCATCTCCCTCAGAACTCTCAGAGTCTCAAGGTGAAAATGTGCCATCCTCTTGTGCCATACCTCACATAGGTCACTGCTGCTACTGGTAGAATGAATCGATGATCTCATTGGCTGGAACAAAAACTTATACATCCTCTCATGTCTAGTACTGATCACTTTGGTCGAAGTGATGCTAGACCCTTTGGGGAAAAGAAGCACCTGCCCATCACAGAACAAGACCTCATATCGCTTCTCCTCAATAGTAGAAACTGACACTAAGTTCTTTTCAAGCCCAAAACATATAGAACCTTTGTCAAAGTCATGGGAGGCAAAGACTCCCTCTGAAATGATACAGTCCCACAACCTGGCACCTTGACCTCCTGGTCATCTCCAAGCACTACCTCTGCATCTCCACACTTTGTAAGATCTCTCAAGTGCTCACAAACCACTATCATACGGTGAGAGGCACCACTGTCAATATAGCAAGTATCTGAAGTAGTGGTCGTCAAGGATAAACACACAATCAAGGAAAATTCCCTGTCAAACTTGGTGGAAAACTCTTCCACCTCTGCTGAAGATGTTGTTTGTTTCTTCTTCCTATTCGAACATTGAACTACATAGTGCCCAAACTTGTGGCATGCAAAGCACTTGAATTTTCTCATGTCTTTCTTCCCTTCACCCTTGGGCCTGTGTCCTCCCTTTGGACCCCTTTTGAACTTCTTCTTGCTAGTGGTAGCAAGAGCCACATTCTCCTCCTCATGACCTATAGATAAACTGCCATGTACATAACCTTTCTGGGTCTCCTCCTGAACAAAGTCATCCCAAAGACGTTCCCAACTGGGAAGCTTCTCCCTAGCAACAATGCCCTTCACAAAAACAACCCATTGTTTGGAAACTCCATTCAATGTTGTTCTCACAAGATCACAGTCAACTATGGCTTCCCCCACAGCTCCAAGCTCATCCCTCACTTGTGTCAATCTATTAAGGTATGTGACCACATTTTCAGCCTTGGTCATTTTTATACTCTTTAGTTTTTCCCTCAAAACCATTTTTCGGTTTTAATTTGTACTTTGGTACAATTTAGTCAAAGACCCCCACATCTCATATGCATGTGTCTTTCCCTTCAAGTGAGGAATCAAATGATCTTTGATGGCATCAAGAATAAATCTCTTAGCCTTGATACTCTTCTTAGTGTAGGTTGCAAGAAGAGTAACATCAGTAGGTACCACTAAAGGATGAGTAGTGGTATTTTCCACAATGTCCCACAACTCGTTTTCTTGCAAAAGCAAGATCATTCTCTCCTTCCAAGCACCAAAATTTGTTGCCCCATCAAGCTTGTCCTCAACCCTCAAAGTAGTAGCCATTGACCCTTTTCTGCTGAAAATAATAAATTCAAAAATCTTCCCTGTGAAGCGACTGTTGTCCCAACTTTCTGACTACTGAAATTTCTGCTTCCTTTCAACTCAGCTGCGATACCATGTAAATTTTCATACCCCAAACCAATTTCAGTGTCACTGATTTTTTAGCCAATGTTTAATGCCCAAACCCAGTTTTATATTAGTATATAAAAACTTAGCAGAAAATAAATTTCAGAACTGAAACATGAGGATTCTGAACATCGTTTATAACGCAAAAATAAAATATCAGCAGCACATAAAACTCAGAAAATTAATGACACATATATTTTTGGTCTAACATCGAACCTGGAAAAACCCACAAGGGGAAAAAAAGTGAGAGAGGGATTTTTATTATTTATGGGCTTCTGAGAAATTATTTTATAGGATATTCATGTTCAGAAACTTACAAATTTATCTAGACATTCCTATAGCTTGCTCCTCGATTTCTGAACAAAAAATCCGTGCCACTATACAGCTGTCACAACATTAAATGTTGTATGGATTGTCCTCGAAATGTGTGCCAAATATCTGCTGCAACTGTATGGAAAACCCAGCTTAGCAAATGCCTTGAAAAACATGCCAAGCACCTTGAAAATCATGCCTAGAACTTATGGCAGTACAACCCTCATTTTATATGCAAGTTCATATGGACTATACGAATTTTCTTTACCCAGAAAATCGTGCCCGGCACCTTCCTCGATTTTTGTGACTGAAAAGTATTGTATGACAGCCTTGGAATGCATGCCAAACTTTCCAGAAATTCATGCTATTGTTCTCCTCATTTTTTGTGCACAATAAATGTTGTACGACCCCTCAAATCCATATTGTAGTGACTGATATTGATGTTTGTTTGTTTCCTCGTAATCCATGCCTGTCGTTTGCCTTGGGATGTGTGCTCTCCTCCTGCAAATGTTGTCTCTCTTCTCAAAGCTCGACCTCTCTCTTCTCTTTTGCTCTCTCAACAAAAATGCATGAACAACCCAAGAATGGGTGTGCCCCTCTAGCCTAATCAACTTCATGAGGTAGGTGAGGAGTTTTTTAATCCAATGGCTGATATTAGATTAGATGTGTAGCTGAGATTTTGTCTCTTCACTCACCCTCACTAAAGTCATAAAGTCACCTTTTAATTTGCATCTCACAAATTAAATGAGTAGGGCCCACATTAGGCACTTTTTCACCCCTTAGGCACCTAGGGATGAGAAACACTTCCCTAGGTACTTTATTTTATTAAAAATTTAAAAATTTTTACTTTGATGCTTGGTCAACTGTGGAATTGACATATGAACCAACAAAACCAATAGAATCTGCATTTTCCATTTGGTTTGTAGATCATAATTATCTTGGAAAATTGTATTTCAAATATGGGGGAGTTTTGGTTTTAGCATTGGTAGAAGAAGGGGCATTGATCCCATCAACATAAGAAACAGAAACATCCGAACAATTTGCAAGTAAGAAACTTGTAATGACAATATGTTTTTTGATTATCATATAGGTTTGGCTCTCCTCGTTAGTTCAGTGTCGAATTTCTTTCCCATAAATAGCCCTATCACATAATTAATGAGGCCATATCATCCTTACTGAGTCATATCCTATAACTAACAATGACCACAATGGAGCGGTAATGAAAACAAGGGTCACGATGAGTGGTAAATCATCACACGTTATGAGCTATGCATGCTTCAATGAGATATGGCTTCTTCAAATAGGGATAATAGGGAAGATAATCCAACAAAATTACCATGAAATTGTTGATTCCATGACTTTGCTTACTAAAGAAATGGTGCAAATTATTATTGATGATGCACTCTACAATTTTATCACAAGAAACAAGTTGAAATGTACTCCATTTATTTCCATTTCTTTATCTCTTAGAAATTCCTCTACAATGTGTGAGTGGCATGAGATATGGAATAGAAGAAAATTGTTGGAAAGGGAGGTTACCCACAGAAGATAAGAGTGCTTTTCTCAAACAAATTGTATGCATGAAGAGCATGGTCCACATAGTTCATATCAAGAAGTAGTGATAAAATAATAAGTTCCTTTGTCCATGTTGCTGGTCTTAAAAATCCGCAAAAAATAATAACATACACAAAATTAGTGTTTGTTATAGATTTACTTCAACAAATAAATCAATCAATAAAAAAATGTACATAAATATAATTGTTTCAATTATTTACTAATTAAAATAAAAATTAATTCAATTGTCATTCAGGGTCTAATCTATTTTGGACAGGTTTTTACCAATCTGTTGTGTATTGTAGTGTGTCTCATATAACACCTAGTCAAATTTCAGTTGTATCTCCTACCATAAATTGGACCTCCAAATATCTTATAGCCATTCCATGCAGGATGAAACGTTAGTGAATGACCTGATAGATGACTTGAATTCTGAATTGCTAGCCTGAAAAGAGATCTAGATATCCATATATACTAGTGGCCTGAAGTATTCACTCCATCCCGGATCTGAATACAATTACAAGGGAAGCTCATCTAGGATCCAAGAATTTGGTATATCAAGTGATCTACTCCTAGAATTATTCCTGTATCTAGATTTAGTTGAAACTTGAAGTAGTATGACATCCAAGATTTCTACCATACCTTACTATAAACCAAGACCCAGATTCAGATATAATTAAGAAACAAAGTAATTTGACATCTGATTATCTCTGTATCTATGTACGATCCTATGTTAAATCTCGGGTCTGGAGGTGCTAATTGAAAATCGAATGAATTCAAAATCCGGGCATCCACGTATTATGAAGTTTCTTAGATGGTTTATTTTTTATATGGATGTGATAAGATAGTGATATGTTATCAGTCCAAATCATCAAAAAAATCTACGTGAAATAACAGGTCCAAGTGTCACATCAATAGTTCCATGTATCAAATGGGAAAGAAAATCATCGAATGTCATATGTTCAAATGTAAAATTTGCAAGAACATGCTTATGGGAATTGTCATTTAGAATGTATCTCTAGGAGGATAAATAAATATTAATGTATTATTTTCAGATCTAGATTCAATGACTCCGATATATGGCCCAACTTAAGTATCTTGTTTAAACTTCATCCAAATATGGATGCAAAGACTACATCGGATATCGATATTGACTTAAAATGTTATAAACTTTTTTTTCTTAATCTGGATAGGCAATTAGTCCATTAAAACAAGAACTAGGTCTGAATTTTAGGCAAATGCTATCATTTTTGCATTTTTCGAAATAAATTAGAGATCAAATTGGATTAAATAGATAATTTTTCTCAGGAAAATCTTTGAAACAAATTAAAATATATCAAAACATTTTTTGAAGATTCGTAAAAAAATATAAAACAAATTAAATTAAATTCTGTAAAAACCTCATAAAATCAAAGCTAACTAATAACAAATTAATAAAAATTCATAATATAAGAAAAAATTTAGAAGTTTCCCCATTATTTTATGAGGAACTCATATCATAATAGAGAGTTACAATTGGAGAGATCAGTTATCTCTACCATTAATGATTTAGGAAGACTTTTATCTGTAATATGAAAAATAAATTTTTTTTTTTCAAATTCTGAAAATAGCAAGAATCTATTATATAGTACAAAAATCTATTCTGAAAAATCCAACATTGGTTTTGTAGAGCTCATTGTATTTGTTTAATTATCAAATTTATTCTAATCAGTCATGAAACAAGTCAAATATCAATTTCTTTCTATCAACAATATTTACAGACTTGGTTTGTCATCTCCTTTTACCTAGCACTGCTTCTTTACCCGCGAACATAAATATTTCCAACAAACATTAATTAGTACTCTACAATTATGGCCTTGTTCTCAATGAACGTGCATAGGTCTGATGGGTTTACTTGTACTTTCCACACTTAAAAGTGCTCTCAACTTCTTTATTTTTGTTAAGAAATTTATTTCATCCTTTTAATCTATAAATATAGATATGAGTACAAGGAAGTGGGGTGGTATAGGAGTTGTTTTAATTAGTAAACATTTGAGGCATAAAAACTTAGTTTCTAGAATGTCTTCCACTGATAATTATTGTCTTTATTATTTTCTATTATTTATGTCAGTAATACTCTTACAACAATAATATAAAAATAAGTTTGAAGATTTATGTACAATGTATTGGTGCCCACTAGCATCCCTAAAATCTTCTTGTTTCAACAACCAATGATTAATTTCAATCTATAAAAACAAATCCAAATCTTAATTTGTAAGAAACAAAACAAAAATAAATTTTACAATTTTCAAGAAACTTCAAATAAAGAATGAAACAATAGTAATATGTACAAAAGTAAATTAAAATTAAAATTAAATTATGATAAGAAAAATTAAAAATAAATTAACTTGTAAAACAAGTCTAATATATACAATAAAAAGAAAGAAAATGCTAAAGAGAAGGACTAAAAATCAAATTCAAACATAAGAATAAAAAATGAGATGAAAATAAAATTAAACAACCCAACTTGGTGAAGAGACACAACCCTAGCACCTACCAATTAGTTTAAATAAGAAAGGATGATGCCTCAATCTCTCACTCACTCATTCACTCAAGAAGTGTGCATATTTTGGAGGTAGCTACATTTTCCAAAAGAAGGAGAGAGAGGTGCATTTCTCAGTCTTGTATATTCTTGGTGGTTTTCTCTTTTATCTTGGCATTGTATTGGAAATCTATATTAAGGAAGTTGTTTCTATGTTTTCTCCCCCATGAGGGTTTCCCAAGATAAAATGTTGTGTACCTTGTGATTTTGTTTCTCTTAGTGATCCTTCTTATGCTATTATTGTCTAGTAAATTGAAAAGAACTTAATAGCAGCTCTAAATTTAACATGGTTTCAGAGCTAAACCAAGTAGAACAACTTTCACTACATAACCAAAAACATCATTGTTGTCGTACAAGAAAATTTAGGATTTTGATTGAAAGGGAATTTTTTATTAAAAACCATATAAGGAAGTGTGCCCTAGACTAGAAAACTCATTGGCATCTTGAGCACAGCTTTTCAGTGGCCAGAGCCTTTGAAAAGTGAAACCCTAGTTTTTCATTGGTACCAAAAAACTAGAAAACTAGGAAACTAGAACCAATACCAGAAGTATTAGTCGATATTTGCGCAGGTCAAGTTTAAAGGGGTAAAATTTGAAAATTTGTAAATTTGACAGCTCCAGCATACTCGCTTAATCCTAGCACACCTCCTGGTAAGATCATATTCAATTTTCGATCACTTTCAATTTTTTAGCATTTTCTCACCTCGGGGTGAAGATGTCTGCAAGAACTAATCTTTTTGACAAGTTAGAGGGTGTGGAAAACTTATGTTCCTGGAACTATAGGATTGCACTCAATCTTGAAGAGAATGACCTTGCAAAATTGATAAAGGAAAATGTATCGGAACTCGAAGAAGATGTAGCCAAATCAATGTACAAGAAGGATATGGTTAGGGCCAAAAGAATCGTTGCAGAATCTATTAAGGACCACTTGATCCCTCAAGTTTATTCTAAGAATAATCCAAAATAATTTTTTGATGCCCTAACCAGAATGTATGAAGGAAGGAATATCGACTGGAATATGAATCTGAGAACCTAACTCAAGAATACAAAGATGCAGAAAGGAGAAATGATTCATGACTATTTCTCTAGGGTTTCTCAATTCAAGGAACAACTAGAAGCAATTGGAGACAACCTAAATGAATATGAAATCATAATTACAACTCTTAATTGTCTCACAAGACCTTGGGATTCCTTCATCCAAACTATTTGTGAAATAAAGGAGAAACTCCAATTTGACAATCTTTGGGAAGAATGTGTTCAAGAAGAATCAAGTGTAGCCAACTGAGAAGCAGTACTATCAAGGGATTAATATGAAGCCCTAGGTTCTCATGCTAAAGGAGGAAAGAAAATGTCTCATTTCCAAAAAGAGACCCACCTTCATAAGGAATCTAACCCCCCAAATAGATTCACTCACTTCCATAAAGAATCTCACTCTCCAAGGAAATTCCCAAAATATCAAAAGGGTCAAAGAAGAGAAAAAAATTCTCCTCTTATAAATGCTATCATTGTGATAAGATGGGACATATTTCTAAGAATTGTCTTGTCAGAAGGGAAGAATACAAGAAGAGAAATAACAAAATACATCATGTCCGTGAAGTTGAAGATGATGAGCCACCCATGAAGATGAATAAATAAGAGATTGAAGATTATGTTTTATTTTACGCCCTCTCGAGATGTGTGACACCTAGAGAGGATACTTGGCTCGTAGACCGTGGTTCCACTAAGAACATGGCAGGTGAGAGATACATTCTCTCTATCCTTACAGAAAAGAACTTTCTCGAGAAAGTTACACTCGAAGATGATTATCAGTACCCTATGAAAGGAGTGGGACAATCCACCTACAAACTTGATTCAAGGACTCCAACGAAATGAAGGATGTACTATATGTACCAGGTTTGACGAATAACTTACTTTGTATCTTAGCTTTAGATAATAAAGGTTTCATGGTGGTATTCATAGATGGTGAAGTTCTTATGTGGCCTAAAGGAAAAACCATAGAAGATGCACTTGTTATTGGAACAGAAGAATGTGGCTTGTATAAATTAAAAGATCACTTAGATGCATCCTTGACTCACTCCACTAAGAGTCCATGTGAACTTTGGAATAGAATACATTCTCACATCAACTACAAAGCCTTACCATATGTAAGCAAGGTAGTTATAGGTCTATCAGAATTCAAGGTTGATCATGAAGGTGTGTGCAAGCGATGTTCATATGGAAATAACAAAAAGAATAATTTCCCAAAGAGAGACAGTAAAGAAGAAGGAATATTGGAGCTCATCCACTCACATGTATGTGGTCCAATTCCATCAACCTCTCTAAGTGGAGATGTTGGGATTAAGAGGGAGGTCACAAATCCGTATAATCCTCAACAAAATGGTGTCGCAAAAATAAATAATAGAACAATAATGAAAGCAATGAAGACTATGATCCATGATCAATATCTTCCAATGCCCTTATGGGCCAAAGAAACAAGACTAATAATCTATGTTCAAAATAGATTATCCCATAGTGCACTTGGATTCAAAACCCCCAAAGAAATTTTCTTCGGAAATAATCTATAAGTAAGCCATATCAAAATATTTGGCTATCCAATGTTTGTACACATTCCGAAAGAAAGGAGAAATAAGTTGGACCCTTCAGGAAAGAAGAGAATATTTTTCGAAAAAAATAAATTAAATTAAATTAAATTTGTAAAAAAATATAAAACAAATTAAATTAAATTCTGTAAAAACCTCATAAAATCAAAGCTAACTAATAACAAATTATTAAAAATTCATAATATAAGAAAAAATTTAGAAGTTTCCCCATTATGTTATGAGGAACTCATCTCATAATAGAGAGTTACAATTGGAGAGATCAGTTATCTCTACCATTAATGATTTAGGAAGACTTTTATCTGTAATATGAAAAATAAGTTTTTTTTTTTTCAAATTCTGAAAATAGCAAGAATCTACTATATAGTACAAAAATCTATTCTGAAAAATCCAACATTGGTTTTGTAGAGCTCACTGTATTTGTTTAATTATCAAATTTATTCTAATCAGTCATGAAACAAGTCAAATATCAATTTCTTTCTATCAACAATATTTACACACTTGGTTTGTCATCTCCTTTTACCTAGCACTCCTTCTTTACCCGCGAACATAAATATTTCCAACAAACATTAATTAGTACTCTACAATTATGGCCTTGTTCTCAATGAACGTCCATAGGTCTGATGGGTTTACTTGTACTTTCCACACTTAAAAGTGCTCTCAACTTCTTTATTTTTGTTAAGAAATTTATTTCATCCTTTTAATCTATAAATATGGATATGAGTACAAGGAAGTGGGGTGGTATAGGAGTTGTTTTAATTAGTAAACATTTGAGGCATAAAAACTTAGTTTCTAGAATGTCTTCCACTGATAATTATTGTCTTTATTATTTTCTATTATTTATGTCAGTAATACTCTTACAACAATAATATAAAAATAAGTTTGAAGATTTATGTACAATGTATTGGTGCCCACTAGCATCCCTAAAATCTTCTTGTTTCAACAACCAATGATTAATTTCAATCTATAAAAACAAATCCAAATCTTAATTTGTAAGAAACAAAACAAAAATAAATTTTACAATTTTCAAGAAACTTCAAATAAAGAATGAAACAATAGTAATATGTACAAAAGTAAATTAAAATTAAAATTAAATTATGATAAGAAAAATTAAAAATAAATTAACTTGTAAAACAAGTCTAATATATACAATAAAAAGAAAGAAAATGCTAAAGAGAAGGACTAAAAATCAAATTCAAACATAAGAATAAAAAATGAGATGAAAATAAAATTAAACAACCCAACTTGGTGAAGAGACACAACCCTAGCACCTACCAATTAGTTTAAATAAGAAAGGATGATGCCTCAATCTCTCACTCACTCATTCACTCAAGAAGTGTGCATATTTTGGAGGTAGCTACATTTTCCAAAAGAAGGAGAGAGAGGTGCATTTCTCAGTCTTGTATATTCTTGGTGGTTTTCTCTTTTATCTTGGCATTGTATTGGAAATCTATATTAAGGAAGTTGTTTCTATGTTTTCTCCCCCATGAGGGTTTCCCAAGATAAAATGTTGTGTACCTTGTGATTTTGTTTCTCTTAGTGATCCTTCTTATGCTATTATTGTCTAGTAAATTGAAAAGAACTTAATAGCAGCTCTAAATTTAACATGGTTTCAGAGCTAAACCAAGTAGAACAACTTTCACTACATAACCAAAAACATCATTGTTGTCGTACAAGAAAATTTAGGATTTTGATTGAAAGGGAATTTTTTATTAAAAACCATATAAGGAAGTGTGCCCTAGACTAGAAAACTCATTGGCATCTTGAGCACAGCTTTTCAGTGGCCAGAGCCTTTGAAAAGTGAAACCCTAGTTTTTCATTGGTACCAAAAAACTAGAAAACTAGGAAACTAGAACCAATACCAGAAGTATTAGTCGATATTTGCGCAGGTCAAGTTTAAAGGGGTAAAATTTGAAAATTTGTAAATTTGACAGCTCCAGCATACTCGCTTAATCCTAGCACACCTCCTGGTAAGATCATATTCAATTTTCGATCACTTTCAATTTTTTAGCATTTTCTCACCTCGGGGTGAAGATGTCTGCAAGAACTAATCTTTTTGACAAGTTAGAGGGTGTGGAAAACTTATGTTCCTGGAACTATAGGATTGCACTCAATCTTGAAGAGAATGACCTTGCAAAATTGATAAAGGAAAATGTATCGGAACTCGAAGAAGATGTAGCCAAATCAATGTACAAGAAGGATATGGTTAGGGCCAAAAGAATCGTTGCAGAATCTATTAAGGACCACTTGATCCCTCAAGTTTATTCTAAGAATAATCCAAAATAATTTTTTGATGCCCTAACCAGAATGTATGAAGGAAGGAATATCGACTGGAATATGAATCTGAGAACCTAACTCAAGAATACAAAGATGCAGAAAGGAGAAATGATTCATGACTATTTCTCTAGGGTTTCTCAATTCAAGGAACAACTAGAAGCAATTGGAGACAACCTAAATGAATATGAAATCATAATTACAACTCTTAATTGTCTCACAAGACCTTGGGATTCCTTCATCCAAACTATTTGTGAAATAAAGGAGAAACTCCAATTTGACAATCTTTGGGAAGAATGTGTTCAAGAAGAATCAAGTGTAGCCAACTGAGAAGCAGTACTATCAAGGGATTAATATGAAGCCCTAGGTTCTCATGCTAAAGGAGGAAAGAAAATGTCTCATTTCCAAAAAGAGACCCACCTTCATAAGGAATCTAACCCCCCAAATAGATTCACTCACTTCCATAAAGAATCTCACTCTCCAAGGAAATTCCCAAAATATCAAAAGGGTCAAAGAAGAGAAAAAAATTCTCCTCTTATAAATGCTATCATTGTGATAAGATGGGACATATTTCTAAGAATTGTCTTGTCAGAAGGGAAGAATACAAGAAGAGAAATAACAAAATACATCATGTCCGTGAAGTTGAAGATGATGAGCCACCCATGAAGATGAATAAATAAGAGATTGAAGATTATGTTTTATTTTACGCCCTCTCGAGATGTGTGACACCTAGAGAGGATACTTGGCTCGTAGACCGTGGTTCCACTAAGAACATGGCAGGTGAGAGATACATTCTCTCTATCCTTACAGAAAAGAACTTTCTCGAGAAAGTTACACTCGAAGATGATTATCAGTACCCTATGAAAGGAGTGGGACAATCCACCTACAAACTTGATTCAAGGACTCCAACGAAATGAAGGATGTACTATATGTACCAGGTTTGACGAATAACTTACTTTGTATCTTAGCTTTAGATAATAAAGGTTTCATGGTGGTATTCATAGATGGTGAAGTTCTTATGTGGCCTAAAGGAAAAACCATAGAAGATGCACTTGTTATTGGAACAGAAGAATGTGGCTTGTATAAATTAAAAGATCACTTAGATGCATCCTTGACTCACTCCACTAAGAGTCCATGTGAACTTTGGAATAGAATACATTCTCACATCAACTACAAAGCCTTACCATATGTAAGCAAGGTAGTTATAGGTCTATCAGAATTCAAGGTTGATCATGAAGGTGTGTGCAAGCGATGTTCATATGGAAATAACAAAAAGAATAATTTCCCAAAGAGAGACAGTAAAGAAGAAGGAATATTGGAGCTCATCCACTCACTTGTATGTGGTCCAATTCCATCAACCTCTCTAAGTGGAGATGTTGGGATTAAGAGGGAGGTCACAAATCCATATAATCCTCAACAAAATGGTGTCGCAAAAATAAATAATAGAACAATAATGGAAGCAATGAAGACTATGATCCACGATCAATATCTTCCAATGCCCTTATGGGCCAAAGAAACAAGACTAATAATCTATGTTCAAAATAGATTATCCCATAGTGCACTTGGATTCAAAACCCCCAAAGAAATTTTCTTCGGAAAGAATCTATAAGTAAGCCATATCAAAATATTTGGCTATCCAATGTTTGTACACATTCTGAAAGAAAGGAGAAATAAGTTGGACCCTTCAGGAAAGAAGAGAATATTTTTTGGATACTGTGAGGTCTCTAATGCCTTAAGAATTTACATAGTAGGTTACCATCATATTGATATCAACATAGATGTAACAGATTCCTACATTTGTTGTATATCGTCATCCACATCATATAGCTAAACAACAATCATCAAGGCAAGGGTGTGAGCATCAACACACTTATGCACCAATAGAGAACCAAAAAGGAAACCATTCTAGAGGTACATGGAGGCCTACAAACACAATAGGAAGACATTATTCTAGAGACCAATCCCATGGAAACATTGGCACGATGAAGAACAAGATCAGGCTGGCAGGGTAGCATTTGTAATCATGTTCATCTTCCATTAGGATGGATGGATGGTTGTACTTGGTACCAGTTGGATACATTGCTTAGTCAGTCATATTGTATGGTTTCTTCTCGTGTTTCGAGGACGAAATATGTGAAGGGAGATGGAATGTAGTATACCTAGAGAGGTACTGAATGGGAATGTGGTTATGTATTATTAGTGTAAGTCATCTAATATATGAGAATGTCGTCATTCAATGTAAGGTGGACTAGGTCCACTATATTAATAAAGGCCCACTGTGGTAGTTAGATGTAATAAATGTGAGAAGGCTCTCTAGAAGGTTCCTAGGAGATAGAGAGAGATATAAAAATAAGTGCAAGCAATGTAATGAAGAATAGTGAAGAATATTGTGAATGTATCACGCATTTCTTGAGGAGTCCTTAAGGATTAATATATGGTGTTACTCTACCTCAAGGGTTTTCTATATTCTTGTGTTCACGTTATGGTGAATGGTTTATGGTTTATTCTTGGTCTTATTGAAGTATATTTGTAGATCTGAAATAGGTACTTAACAAAAAATTAAAACATGTCTGTGTAGGATGCTTTTGTCTGAAGTTGTCAATTTTTTTCTCACACATGAGATAAATGAGGTTGGGTGTTCTTGGCATCAAAAAATTCCCTACAAGAACGTGCACATGTTCCTAGAATGCATGTGCGTTCTAGGAATGTGAGCACATTCATGACAATCAAGTCACAGGAGCATGTGCACACTCTTAATGCAACAGATATATCATTTAATATACAACAACCCTTTTTATGAATAAAATTGTATATGGGTATGGAAACAACTAAGGCGTAAGTTGTTAGGATATAATTTTTTTTCAAGGATAGAGCAATGGTTAGAGCACAAAGATGTGGGTGATGTGAGTGCAAGGGTTGTATGCAAGGTATATTCATAGTGAACTTAGGGCTTGAGTTAAGATTGGTTTAAGGATTGAGTATAAGTTATAAATAGGATTAGATGGAACTAGGGGGTTCTATGTCATTGTCTACATCAAGCTCCAAGCCAATGTCTAAATCTACATATAGCTCTATGTGGTGGTCCAAGTCATGGTCTACATCAAGCTCTAGGTATGGTGACAATATATTTGGAGGAATGGAACCTATTGAAATGGACATTTTGACCTTTTGTAGCATTTTATATTATGAGATTGAATTGCAATCAAATTAAAATGACCATTTGTAGGTGGAGAGATAGTGAGATTGAAATGAACCATTTGGAGGCCTAGACTAAGGAGATAGAGGGAGGGGGATACAGTGAGAGTGAGACTAACAATGAGAGACAGAAAGTGATGGTAGATGTAGGAGAGAAAGAGATGAGATATAGAGAGAGGAAGGGAGGGGGTAGAGAGAGAATATGTGAGTTGAGAGGGGGGGAAGAGAAAGAATGGGAGGGGAGTAGAAAATGACTATTTGAGTGTGTGAGAAGGAGGGATAGGAAGAAAAAGAGAGCGGGTAGAGAGAGAGTGAGAGGAAGGGGATGA
>ML797731.1:20834-36350 GCA_009831015.1 Picea engelmannii
AATGGGGGGAGGGTAGAGAAAAGAGAGAAAGAGGTGGTATATGTAGGAGATAAAGAGAGGATATATAGTGGGACGAAGGGGGAGAGATATATGGAGGGGAGGGTAGAGAGAGAATGTATGAGTGTGAGAGAGGGGGAAGATAAAGAAAGAGAGGGAGCATGGAAAATGACAGGGTGGAGAGAGAGTGAGATTGATTATGAGAAAAGAGATAGTGAGAGGAAGGGGGAGAGAGAGAGGGAGGAGATGGTGGAGAGAGAGTGAGATTGATTGTGAGAGGAAGGGGGAAGATATATGTATGGGGATAGAGAGATATAAATAGCTTAATGGAGGATATAAAGTGTGTGTGCAAGAATGTTGGCATTGATGTCAATAGATCTGATGTGCGTATTTGGAGAAGTCTCCAAAGTGGTCCCCTTATGGCATATGTCTAAGCATGTTCCTCACAAGAAGAAACTTTGAAGAAGTATACAAGAATCCCATAGGTGTGGTAATGAATCCCAAATTTGTTTGAGGAATAAGGACATGAAGGACAATACAAATGTAGGTAACACACTCATAGATGGATATTCCTTGTCATGCCATTTCCAACGGTAGGTGGAATGTCATGTAGTTCCTCATGACTGAGGAGTTATGAGGTATTGAAGTTGGAAGCCCCAAATATGGGTTAAGAAACCCCTAATTGGTTGCAAGTAATTAATGAAGGGGTAAAGTGGTTGTAACAAGAAAGTTCAAGAATCCCTAAAGTTAAGGGAAGAGGTTACTTAGAAAAAGTATAAATACACCTCAAGAAGTCACTCATAAGAACATTTACACACATTCTATTGAATATCTTCCATGTGAGTAAGTGATTCTTATATTAGGTAATCAAGGAGATCTAACGGAAATTTCAGAGGGAAGATGAAGTGAAGAAGGGAGCAATTGCAAGGGAGGATGAAGTCTTGTGATGATGTGTTGTAAGGTATGTTATCTAAAGTTAATCTTACCATTTTCGATCTAAATTGTTTTCTAGAAAGAATCAGATAGTCAAAATTGGAGGTTGTTGACAAGACATATGAAGGTACATGTGGTAAACATTTCATCTTCTGGGTCTTTTTAGTTTTGGAGAAACACTCTGTGGAAGATAGGGTTTTTGGTTAGTTCTAAAACTAGTCTCAAATAGGTATTCTTGATAAAACAATCATAAATTCTTCATAGAGGATCCAAATTCTATGAGACCGACTTCAATGGAAATATAACAATATGCAATATCTTATGTGAGAGTTGCATAATCATATATCAAATATTGAACAACAAACATGTTGTACAATTTGTTGTCCACAATAGGATAAAATTCAAGAAGGTTTTCCATTTTCGCTATAACTTCTATTCTGAGAGGTTTCATACCCTGAAATGTTTAGGAGATGGAAGAAAGATATCAGAGTATATATGGTTAAAATTTAAGCCCTTTATTCATTAAAGGTAAAGAGTTAGTATTGTTGAAATTTAGGGTTTGTGACTAATTCAAAACTAGTCCCATGAGGTTGAGGTAAAGTTTGATGAAGATGTTATTCTCTTGTTGTTGAAGTTGAGCAAGAGCTACATGTTTTTCGTCTTACGTATCAGGTCAATTACAAGATTAGAGGTATGCTTATGTGTTAGTTTTTAGGATTATGATTATATTGTTATGGTACAAGCTTGAGGCATGTCATGGTAGTGATTTTTCATGGTGCACCTTGGTGATGGTATGATACATTGTTAGAGGCACATCTTGCATACTTGGCATATGGTTTGCTTTATGGTATATGAGTGATATGGCACAAGTTTGATGATATCTCTTGGGACATGGTTTATGGATGTTGGCACATGCTTGAGGCACATGGTTTGAGGTACATCTTGGTTACTTGTTGATGATGTGACGATCATGCTTATGGTACCTTGTTGAGGCATTGGTATATGTTTGAGGCACATATTTGGTGCATGGTGTGAGGCATATTCTTGGTACATGTATTTTTTATGTTGGTACATGTTGAGGTTTTATACATGGTTGATGTACAAGATATGATAAATGGTTAATGTATGTGATATGGTACATGGTTGATGTACATGATTTGTTACAGGTTGATGTACATGGCATGGTATAGGTTGAAATGCATGGTTGATGTACGTGATATGGTACACAGTTAATGTAGATGGTATGGTATAGGTTGATGTACATGGTATGGTATAGGTTGAAATGCATGGTTGATGTACATGGTTTGGGGATGGTTTTGGTATCCATGTGAGTAGATATGGTTACAATTGGTTGATGATGGTATATCAATGGTGAATACATTGATAGTGGAAGGTTGGATGATTGGTTGATCATTAGTAATAGGTTGATGTGACAGCGGTAGTCCAAGGTTGGTTGCGTGATAGTGGTAGTCACATATTGATGTGATAGTGATAGTGACAGGTTGGTTGATGTGACAATAATAATGATAGGTTGGTTGATGTGATGGTGATGGTGATGGTGATGGTGACAGGTTGGTTTATGTGATAGTGATAGTTATAGGTTGGTTGATGTATTGGTGGCATTGGCAGTGAAAATATCAGTGCTTGTGATAGTGAGTCTACACTTATATTTTAGGGTGGAAGGGCAGGGAAAGGAAAGGGGGTTGTAGCATTCTTATGGTTGGTGCGACAGAACTTAGGGATTTGGTACTTCCTTCAGGTTGGTTCCTATAAATCAGAAAATAATAGCCTCCTTTCAGTTGGTGCGGGAGAACTCATGGATTTGGTGCTTCCTTTAGGTTGGTGCGTGTAAATGAGGGGGTTGCATCCTCCTTCCTTTTGGTTTCAGAGATCTCAAAGAGTTGGTGCTTCCTTCAGGTTCATTCCTATAAATCATGGGGTTGGTGCCTCATTGTAGTTGGTTCTAGAGAGAATTTGGAATTTGGTGCTTTCTGTCAATGTATTCTTGATATATATAAGAAAACATTCTGTGGTTTTATCTCATTTGGGTTTCCATGTAAATTCTGGTGTATTTTGTATCTGATGTGATATTGTCATTGCTTATGTTTATATGCTCATAATATATTGAATGAAATCATAAATGATATATTGTTGATAAAGTTGAAGATTATATATTGTGATTGAAAGTGGTAAAAGGTGCTTATACTGATTCACCACCCCCCCCCGCCCCCACTTATTGTTCCAACAATGTGGAGCTATAATGAATCTACAATGATTTGTGAAATTAAGTTCATTTGGTTCCATTGTTAAATACTGAAATAACAAGTCAATCCTTAATTTGGAATTTGCGAGTGAAGAGTAGTTTGCAAGAGGAGGCATTGCTAGACATGAGGACCAAATTGTGATCTTTGGAGGTGGGGTTTTCCACTAAAATGATTGCGGGAGTTGTGACCTCAGAGGTAGTAATTAGTGATGATTTATAAAGAGAATCTTCACTACATGAGGACTACAAATGACATGGCATTCATTAGAGGAGTAGTTTTGACTCTTATGAAAGTGGAAAACTAACTTTATGGTGAGGTGGAATTAATAGGGTAGTGGATTTATTTGAAAGGGTTGGAAGACTATTGAAGGTGTCCCCGAATGGAAGGCTTGAGGTTTAATATTTTTTTTAGTAGCTAAGGTGCCATGAAAGGCTTTATATAGGGTAACAATTTGAGATATCCCCACTTTTGCATTAAGATAATATAATACACCATGCTAAATTTTAATTATAACAACCTCTTAGAGATCAGGGATCCAAATATAAGACCTTAATGAGCTACTTAATTAGATTCCCATGAAACTGTATGAGATGGATCCAATGTGTTAATAGTTTTTGATGATATATAGGAAGGTAAAAATGTACATTGTGTGCTTGGAGAAGGTTGCTCAACTATGAGATAAAGTTGGGTGTCGGGCTAACCTGGTAATTTAGTTCCAGGATAGTGGTGCATGCTAAAGAGTTTATGGTCTACCAACAAGTGAGAGTGAGATGGGTCATGTGCATGCCCATAAATTACAACTTGGTTTATTGTGTTATTTACAGTTGAGATTATAAAAATGCATGTAGAATATGGATCTAAGAATCCAAAATGCCACATCCGAACATCTAGCTACCAGAGGATGAGTTTCATGGGAAGGTGACTTATGCAATAAACTGACAATATCTTGGATTGTTTGATGTTGTTGTTGAATTTGTTGATGTTGTGTTTCAAGTAGCTTTCTTCGATCAATTTCTTGGGTTTGATATAGAGAGGAATATCCCTTTGGTCTAGGTAATAGAGTCCTAGGCACACTAGTTTGTGGTTGTGAGAGAGAAACAATGGATTGAAATTTCTTTTAGAAACCATGATTGGAGACGCTGATACCAATTCATATGCACATGAGTTGAAAATCGTGATTAAAATGCAAAAAATGAAAAAATAGAAGATTTATATAAGATATTTGCATTTTTTGTATTAATGTAAGCTTAAATAGAAAACAAAAAATGATCAACATTGATAGTGTAACAAAAATCGAGGATAGATACTTTTTGTCCATATTGTTCCAAGCTTATATGGAAATAGTTAGTGATCATAAGACTAATTATTGATTGGCTAGTCTAGATGAGCCTCATGATTGAACTCCTCATGCTTGCACCTTCATTTGTCCAACTGTAATATTGAGATATCATGACATTCCCTTTGTTGTGGAGCTCTCTCCAATGGATATTTGGGGTTGTTGTTTGGAGTGTCTGTAATATAACCTTTATTTTTTATAGATATAAAAGAAAAAGATATATATGTGTGTGTGTGTGTGTGTGGAAGAGAGAAATCTGATCTCTACACTTAAAATAAAAGCTAATATATAAAGAGATAAAAAGAGAGATACCAAATTTACATATATATAGAAATGTGATAAATATGATTTGCAAGGAAAATATTAATACCTTTGCAATCAATCTAAAAGCATCTTAAACAATGCATAGATAGAAATATGTTAAATACTATTTACAAGGTAAACATCAATATTTTTACAACTACCCTAAATCCATTTTAAATCTAGCATTAAGATGTGTCATTTTAACAAAGTAGAGAATAAATCAATATTGGCCTCAATAAATCGTTTTCATCAAAAGATTTTAAAAAAATATTGTAATTTACAAAAATAGTTTATAATGTTATCTTTATACTTGAAATGAAAATATCAAAATCATTATAATTAATCTCATAAAATTATAATTATTTATTATAAAATACTAATTCTTTTTATAAATTATAATCATTTATTATAAAATACTAATTCTTCTTATAAAAAAAATGCTAATTGTTTTTCTAAACTTGATTAATTCTGAAATATTTAAATTAGTTCAACTAATAAACACATTTATAAAATTTCAAAACTAAAAAATATTAAAGATTAACCACATTTTCTTGGGTCATTCTTAATAATTTAAAATATAACATTAACTAATTTCAAAATTTAATTATTCTTCTTATCTTCTTAACTTATAAAAACAATAATACCCTTTAAGATTATATTATATTGAATAATAAAATTTACATTTTATAAAATATTAAATTTAATAACAAAATTTACATTTTATAAAATATTAAATTTAATATGATTATTAGGACGAAGGCTTTCTTCAAGGGGAAGTTACTTGGGAATATTTCGTCGTCTGTCCATAGCCATTTCAACATATACACATGGCATTTAACTGATTTGCTTATATTCTTAATCTACCGCCACGTGTCACATTTGTGGAGGCGACTGTGCCTGTGGATCCCGTCACCACCCTACCCTGTCCCTCTGTCCCGCTGAACCTTTTCCCTGGAGAGGACCATCATTGCAATTGTTGATAGCTTAAGATTTCAAACAATTTCATATCGGATTTGAATGGAGATCTATATAGTTGGGAAGAACCAGAACGATCCAGTTGAGAAGAGTTCATGGTCTGGTTGAGCGCCGGGATGCTGATTGTTGCCCCTCTCCGTTTTTCGAAGATGTGCAGGTGGAAAATGCTATCTCCAGCGGTATATGTAAATCCATATGTTCACATGAATCCTGGTACGGTTCCTCAAGTTGGTCCACTTCATAGTAATATGATTCAGTGATTTGTGTGTGGGTATATGGTATTATTTGTAACAATGCATATGTCGTAACCTCCTCTCACAGTATTCTGAATTCCATAACATATAAAGACCATCTATGTTGTTCCTCGACTGTGATGCATATAGATTTTAGAGTTTAGAGGTTGAATTCACATGAGAGGACAATAGTGAATAAACCCACCAAAGAAATACACATAAACCAGTTTCTGGATCTGCATTTTTTTAAATGAATTCCTTGCATCTTGTTGGTCAAAGAAACAAATATCAACAAATATTTCTAGGAGAAGATCCACAAACAGTTGGTGAACAAGGAATTTCTTGCAAAACAGTAAACTGCAATGGAAAGAAAAAGGTTTTTTCTACTTTGCTAAACACTTTGCTTGTTAAAAGTGCTTTTTGAATGTTTCTCGCAAAGTAATTTGGAAACACCAGAGAGCAAGAACATGACTCAATCTCTGGAAAAAATTCACATAAATCTAGTAAATAAAAAAAAGTTAGAAATTCTTAACTCTCACAAAAATACTTAGACCTGGTTTTTGGACTAGACTCAATGAGATTTCCCGTAATTTTCAAATCTTCTGAAACTTGCTAAGTTATGCTGCAATTTAATTCTAAGTAAACTTTACTCATTTCAGCCACAATCCAAGAAGCTTTGGTGAGTATTTCTAATACACACTCATTCTTTTAACAATGTATTTGGGGCATTTTTGAATGGTGGCAGTGGTTAGATATTAGATCTATATTATGAAATAAAATAATAGAGGGTCAAATTTGATCATCCAAATTATATGTTTAAATTATATTTAAAAGGGGTTTATTTATTATTAATAATTAAGTAGTTAAATATTTTTTTTTCGGTTTGTGAATCAGTTTGTAAATCAAGAAATTGAAATTTACTAACATTTAAATAGTTAAAATTAATCAAAATTATTTGAATATTTAAGAAATTCATATTCATAAAAATTTAAGCAGTGAACATTACCATTTAAAACATCAAAATGTGAGAACAACAGAAACACCCTCAAAACCAATAGCATTAGCAAAATTTAACAATAATTAAATATTAAATATGTATTATTAAAATAAAAAATATTATCAAAATGTGAGAACAACAGAGATACCCTCAAAACCATTAGCACTAGCACTAACAAAATTTAACAACAATTAAATATTAAATATATATTATTAGAATAAAAAATACTCAGCAAATTATATGTTAAAATGAGTTTATTTATTATTAATAATTGAATAATTAGATATTAAACATATGTTATTAAAATTAAAAAACAATATCAAGAATTTTTCTTAATTTTTTCATAATTTATTATTAATTATTGAATAGTTAGATATTAGATGTATATTATTCAAATAAAAGATTACACTATAAAATTCGATCATCCAAATTATATGGTAAAAGAAGTTTTAATGAAAGAGCATTTACATATTTTCATACAATTTCTCAATACCAAGTAAGTATTATGTACGTTACTGGTCACGTTCCTTTTCTCCATTTTGGCTATAGGTGAAATTGTAATGATATTAACGATCTTGCAGTGCAAGTTACACGGAGAGGTAGAATTAAAATTAGGAAAACCAACACACAACTCTCACAATCTATATTATTGAATGAGGAGTGATTACATCATTATATAGGAAACGACTCTACTTAGTCGGTTACAACAAAGCACAGATAACTAGGATCTACATTAAGTGAAGTAGAGTTCAACTACGCTACTGACTCTTGACTAATAGAATTATTCTACATAACTATCTCTTGCAACTGACTCTTGTTCCATTATTTCCAAGTCTCCCCCTTAATGGAGAATGGATTGACTTCTACACCTAACATCTCCCTAAACAACTTAAACTTAATCTTTCCAAGAGGCTTAGTGAAAATATCAACAACATTTTCACTAGTATTACAATACATAAGAGCTAGTTCATTTTACTGCAACTTTTTTCTAACAATATGAAACTGAGCATCAACATGCTTTGTCATTGCATGAAAAATCGGATTATTCACCAGCTTGATTGAACTTTGATTATCACATTTGATCATTGTAGGTTCCTTTTGTTCTTCTCCAACATCTTGAAGAAGTCTTCTCAACCAAACAACTTCACAAGTTGATGCACACAAGGTTGTATATGCTCCTTTAGTAGAAGACACAGATACAATAGGTTGTTTTTTACTGCTCCATGAAACAACTCTAGATCCAATGCCAAACACATATCTAGTGGTTGATGTTCGGTCATCCATATTGCAAGTCCAATCAAAATCTAAATAACCTGTCAACTCAACATCAGATGCATCAATATATTTAATACCATAATAAAGTGTTCCTTTTAGATACATGAGTACTGTCTTTGTTGCGTTCCAATGGCTTTCCATAGGTTTCTCCATAAACTAACTTAACACACTCACAGAGTATGCAATATTAGGTCTAGTTGTGGTGAGATAATTCAAACTACCCACCATATGTCTATACATAGTGCCATGCACCTCCTTTGAACCATCATCACAAGAAAGTTTCACATTATGCTACATGGGGACAGTAGAAGAATTACACTAATCCATTTTAAATATCATAAGTACTTCTCTGACGTACTTACTCTGACAAACAAAAGTTTGGCCTGCATTTGTCCAAACTTCAAGACCTAGGATGTAATGTAACTCACCAAGATCTTTCATTTCAAAAATTGTTCACAACTGCACCTTGATTTCATCAATTAATTTCTCTGCATTTCGTGTAATTATCAAATCATCAACATATAAGGAAATCAATACTATATACCCTTGTTCATCAAATTTGGTATACAGATTTGGATCACTCTTGCTCCTCATAAAACGCTGTTGAAGAAAGAAAGAGGCTATCTTCTCATACCATGACCTAGGTTCCTGTTTTAGTCCAGACAATGGTTTCTTTAACTTACACACTAAGTGTTCTTTCCCTTGCTCCACAAACCCTTCAGGTTGAGTAAGATAAACTTCCTCCATTAACTCACCATTCAAAAATGCATATTTAACATCTAATTGGTGTAGCTTCCAATGGTACTTTGTAGCTAAAGCAATTAACAATCTGATAGTATTCAATTTAGCTACTGGCACAAATGTTTTAGCATAATCAATACCTTTTGTTTGTGAATACCCCTTTGCAACAAATCTAGCCTTATATTTATCTATAATACCATCTAATTTAAAGTTGGGTTTATATATCCATTTGCATCAAATGAGATTTTTATGCTTAGGCAATTCAGTCAATTCCCAAGTATTGTTTTTTATTATAGCTTCATATTCTTCCTCCATTGCATTTCTCCATTCATCATGTTCATTGGCTTCATCAAAACTCATGGGTTCTATGACATTTGAAATGCTACTCATTAGGGCATAGTCTCTATACCTCTCAGGGAGTCAAACCTGTCATGAAGATCTTCTCAACTAATTATATTCCTCCCCACTTTGTGAAGATCTATCTTTGCCTCTAGGTGAACTATGACTACTTGAAGTGTCCATATCATCGAGTCCTTCTTGTTGTTGTTGCTGCTGTCGCGCAAGTTGTGGCTGTTGTTGTGGTTGTTTTTGTTGTGATGGTTTTTGTTTCTCTTCTTTAACTCCTTCATCAAGAAGTCTATGCCATTACTCATGAATGTTGTTGTTATTATTTCCTGCTTTCTGCTCATGGAAAAGTACATCTCTACTTGCAAATACTTTGTGAGTAGAAGGATCAAATGGTTTGTATGCTTTGAATTTAGAACAATACCCAATGAAAGTACATTTAATGGCTTTAGCATCCAATTTCTTCCTATTCTCCTTTGGAATATGAGCAAAAGCCTTACACCCAAATAATTTCAAATTATGAACTGAAAGTTTGGAACCATACAAGGCTTCGAAAGGAGTGGCATTATCAAGACACCTTGCTGGACTTCTATTCTTTAAATAAAATGTAGTATTTATGGCTTAAGCCCAAAATGTATTTGAGATATTCTTACCTTTCATCATGCTTTGTGCACACTCTACTAGAGTTCGGTTTTTCCTTTCAGCGACTCCGTTCTACTGTGGAGTGTGACATATTGTAATCTGATGTACTATTCCATGATCTTTGCAATATTTGATGAAGTCCCCTGAGTTATATTCTCCCCCTTGATCTGAATGAAGGATTTTGATGGATTTTCCTATCTTCTTTTCCACCATGGTTCTGAATTGCTTAAAGTACTCGAAAACATCACTTTTTATTATAAGGAAATAAACCCATGTGTCTCTCATGCAATCATCAATAAATAACAGGAAGTAAAATGCACTTCCTAAATACCTAGTCTGCATAGGCCCACAAACATCAGTATGCAAAAGATCTAACACAACTCTCTTTTTCCTATCAGGATTAGAGGGGAATTCATCTATGTGAATCTTTCCTAATGCACATCCATCACAAGCAACATTCTCATTCTTTAACATGGGAAGTCCTTCAACCATATTCTTAAATTCTGTAATAACAATAAATCAGGATGATTGATGTGACCATACCTTTGATGCCAAAGAATCTTTGTTGGCATAGTTGCAGAGGTTAGTGTGTGATGTGATTTGTTGGTAACATCAAGTTTTTATAGGCCTCCTTCCCTGACTCCCATTGCAATAATTTTGAATTGGTCCAGTAGATCCTTCACTATGCAATAATTCTTGAAGAATTCAACCTTCAAGTTCTAATTTGTAATGGTGGACACATAGATCAAATTTTCCTTTATCTGAGGTGAGGGTTCGGCATTAGATATTGTCTTCTCTGCGATGAACTGCTTCTTTTCCATGAACTGCCTCCTCTGCCTCTTTCTCCTGATCTCCCTCTCACGGATCTCTTATTTGACCACAGTGCTAGATCTGAACTCTGAGGCTTCAAATTCCCACGCCTCTCTTTTTATTGCAGCAAAATACCTGTCATATCTTCAAAAGTAGGAGGCTTCTCCCTTGTTGTGAGACTTGTTATGAACATCTGATAATACTCTAGCATACCATTTAAGGTAATAGTGACAAGATAAGTGCTGGAAACAATTTCCCCTATATTTCCTAGCTTGTCTTTCCCCTCTTTAATATGACCCAAAAATGAACTAACAGATTCATTTCCATCCATTTTAATGCCTAGTAATTTAGTTTTCAGGAACAAAATGTGATTTGTGTTGCTAGTTTCATACAATTCTTTAAGCGTTGTCCATGTTGTAGAAGAAGTTGTAGCTTCTCTAATATGTGGAATTATGCTATCTTTAATTGACATGCACAACAATACATTTTCCTTGTTTTCGTGCTTCTCTCAATCTTGGATTTGTGTTGCTGTCGCATCGATAGCTGCATCAGGTTTCAGTTTAGTTCCCTTCGCAATGTTCCAGACACCATTATAGCCTTCTATGAGTGTCTGCATCTTAAATTTCTAGTTAATGAAATTCGAGCCATCTAACTTGTTGGCTTCATTTATAAAAATCTCTCATATAAAAATCTCACATATAAAAAAAACACTCATATAAAAAATGTCCACTATTATAAACTTTAATATCCCACATAAAGTTTAATATCCATTTTTTTAAAGTTTATACCTCACACATCCACTTGAATAAACTTTAAACCTCACTCAATAAAGTTTATACCACTTTAACAAAAAAAATTATACCTCACTCTCATGGATCTCCAATGCAAACTCATACATAGGAATAGCTCACACAGAAGAAAACTCATGGATCTGGATTGAGTGGACTCTACAACAAAAAACTTGCGAATCTGGATTGAGTGGATTCTGCAACAGAAAACTCACGGATCTGGATTGAGTGGATTCATGTTTGTATAGGATATGGTGGATTGGACCTCACGATCTCCTCTGACCCTCACTTTTCCATGGCCTGAAAAAACACAGGATAAAACTTTCACCTCTATCACACATCAACCTCACGCATTGCAACGTGATCTGAAATCGGATCCAGAAGCCTGATAGGGCTTGAAAAATGCTCAAAAATGAAAGTTCTCGGAATATGACGAAACCTGTTCCATTGCGTCTGTCTCGTCTTCCTGATTCCAGTGGTATATTTACTTTGTCAAACAGGCTCCGTATGGAGAAGATATCGCGTTTTGTCTGATGAGTCAAACAGGCAAAAAAAATTGTTGACTGTGCAGTCCGTACAGTCCGTACGGATGCCGACATGGCATGTACGGATGCTGACGTGGCATGTCCATACGCTGACATGGAAGGTATGTATAGGTGACATGTGGTGGCTCCAGGAAGCGACACGTGGCAAGTAGATTTGGACATTTGGGCGTACAATTGGACCTATCTTGAGGTGACATGTGTCACCACTAGAAAGGTGACACATGGCATAGATGACATCAGCATCTGATGTCACGACCATACGTTGATGTGGCATGGGATGATGTGGAAAGCTTGACGTGGTAGTACGGCAGTCGACAAGTGGAAAGCATGTGGTCCAATCAGAAATCAACACGTGGCATTCATCGGTTGGTTGTTGAGGTGCCACGTCGCCCAGTTGTGGACTGCCACGTGGCACCCCGGTATTGGTTTTGGTTTGTTAATTAAAATTTTGTGTAGTCGACCGGATTTGAACCGGTGACCTCCCCCTTTGGCAACGCTTTGGTAGTGTGTGGGCTACCACTATCCCACACGGTGGTCCTTGTTTACTATATGGTTTTAATTATATATAAATTGCATTGATATGTGGTTTGGGCACGTCTGGGCTAGGGCTTAGCCCCATCCCTGGTTGCATACGTTTTAAACATATGACCACTATATTAAATGAGCATGCAGGTTTATACCATAGAGTTGTTTAAATATTGTAGCCCGTGATCCTATGTGTTGCGCCATGTGACCATAACCAGGAGCGCGACGGTTTTGCAACAGTTTGGTACTTTTGTTAAGCCTGAGGTCATATTGTGACCCATACGCCCAGGTGCCTAGGCGGTTAGGGGCTGGCGTGCCCTTAACCGTTCTACGGTTTGCACCGTTGGCGTGGTTGCACCCGGTGCTGGGTTTTCATGCCTTATATTGCGTGTGAGCTAGGTTCAAAGAGGAAGGGTGTGTTTTGTAGAACCTATGACAACAAGCTTGAAGGAGAAAACTTCCAGGAGGCATAACTTCTTCATTTTTCGACCGATTGAGGTGTCGAAAGAGCCCAGATAGGGGTTTTTGGATGCTTTGAAGCCATTGGAGTAGTCAGAGTAGAGTTATACTAGAGGGAAACCAAGATAAAGATAGTTTGAGGCAGAGAAGCTTTTGAGGAGGAGACGTTGTTGGACCATTTCTGGGAGCTCCGGACGTCCGTTTTGCATGCTGTTTTCTTTGCATGGTTTTAGAGATCTGGAAGAACATGACCAGATCAGTCTTGTATCCATTTGGCATTGCAGCGATGTACTTTTGAGAATTTGAACATAAATAAAGAAGCCTCTCCCATAGAGAAAAGGCCCGGAGATGTAGGCAAGGTTGTGCCGAACTCCGTTATCAATCTGCGTGTTATGGTTTGTTGTCTTTTATTGCATTTCAAATCTGCACATATGTATATGGATGTTATAATTCCTCTTCTTTCCTCATTCTTCACTAAGTTTTCTCAAATGGTTAATTAACACATGCAAAATTAAAACTCAACCATAGTCATTAAAAAATCCTGACGTACCAAATGGTATCAGAGCTAGTTGACGTTTGGATTTGAGTTGCATGTTAACCAGGGAAAAGATACAACGTGGTGAAGGCGATCTTGTTGCAGAGAATCCATTAATTGGATTGAGGAAAAGAGCTTCTCACAGCGAGAACATGGCATCGGAAGAAGGGATTTCTCAAGATGAGAAAAAGTTCCGGAAAACATTCCTTGCCATGTCAGAGATGGTGAAAGTCTTGTACGAAGATTACTTGGAATGGAAGAGACCATTTTTGGGTGATTATTCAAAGGAAAAAAGTGAAGAGGAAAAGGACCATCCTCAAATTCCTTCTTCACCTCCATCAACACCTCCTTCTTCTCCTTCTTCTTCAAGTTCAAGTTCTAAATCTAGTGGAAAAAAAAAATGTTCATAAGAATAAACATGAAATGCCATTGTTAAAACTTGATGTAAAATTTGAGTTGCCCAGATATGATGGTGAAGTAAATGCAGAAAAACTTGATAACTGGATCAGGCATATGGAGGCATACTGCAGTTTGCAATAGATCAAGGATGAGGCCACACAAATCAAGTTGGCATCTTTGAGGTTTGCAGGTAACACAAAATGTGGGTAATGTATTTCCATCATGGAAGGATTTCATTTATGCACTTAGGAAACAATTTTATCCTTTGGGTTATAAAGAAAAAGCAATAATTGAATGGAAGTCTTTAAAACTAAGAAAAGGACAAACAGTGCAAGAATACACCGATAGATTTTGAAAAATGGCATTAATGTTAGATATTCCTTTGCAAACACAAGAAACTCTTATGAAGTATATAGGAGGTTTGCCTGCGCAATTTTCATGTTTGGACCCACTAACCTTGATGAGGTTTCTGTTCAAGCTACGTATATTGAAGCAGGGAAGGCAGGTGTGTCAGGGGAATCGTCGTCTTCGAGGAAAGAGGACAAGAGGAAAAGGCATGGCAATGGCAAGAATGCAAATGCAGTGACAAAGAAGGAAGGATGGCCCTCTTGCAAGCATTGCAGGAAAGAGGGACATGATGAGGACAGATGTTGGCAGTTGCATCCCGAGAAGAGGTCAAAGTGGTTCAAAGCAAATAAGGGAACGCAAATAGAGGCAACGACATCAAAACCCACAGACTTGGGATCGGATTCAGGTGATGAGTCTAAGATTTCATTGGTTGGTATGATAGGTAAAAATGGTGAAGATATTGATTGTAGAAGTAATTTGTTTCATATAAGGGTAATCATGCGACACATTAAGATAGACACATTAATCTACAGTGGATCTCAATCTAATCTAATCTCATAAGAATTGGTTAAGAAATTGGGATTAAAAACACAAACACATCATAAGCCTTACACACTTAAATGGATGAGCAATCATCATCAGATGCAGATAACAAAACAGTGCACAATTAAATTTTCAATTTCATCTAAGTATGTGGACAAAGTAACTTGTGATGTTGTGTCGTTAAGAGAATGTGGAATGATCTTAGGTAGTCCATACTTATTTGATCGTAAGGCAATCTTCTACAAGACAAAGAATCAATATCATTTCACTAAAGGCGGTCATGATTATGTGGTTCATGCTCATCATGTTAAAGCAAATAACACACTTCAAACATTGGAACGGTTAACAAATGTAGTTGTTTCAAATGAAGTAATTGATCTTAAGCAAGAACAAGACATGGTTGTTGAATGGAAAATCAATCATAAGTTGCTTCAAGATAAGCTCATGTCATGCAGATATCTAAAGTATATCAATTCATTTGCAGTCGTCTTTTTGATGCTGTCATTAGCAATGTTTTCTACAT
>ML797731.1:63574-80207 GCA_009831015.1 Picea engelmannii
ACCGCCCTTGAGCCAGATCCGGTGCTGGCAACGAGAGCATCCAAACCAGGAGGTGCCGATCAAGCTAAGCCTGGCCGCCGAGGGCCGAGGCTGCCTGTGCGCGCGGCTAGGGTTCTCATCGTGCTCCAACAATCCACTTGTTAAAAAAGTGTTTTGACAAAAAAGGATCTTCTCAAGATTTTTAAACCCACTTCGAATTTTTAAAACTTTTTAATTTAATTTTTTTTTTTTTAATAAAATTAATATTTTTTCAATAATTTTATAATAGGCTTTACGACTAGAATTTAAAAACAAATTCATCTTTGAAATTTTATAAGTTGATAAATATACTTAACAATTTAAATGACTTTTATAAACAAATTCATCTTTTAAATTTGATAATTTCATAAATATATTCAACATTTTACTGACTTTTATAAGAATATTAAAAAATTTAGACCCTATTTGAGAACCGAACTATCTGATAAAAATCGATTCAATTCCATCGCCGTCTTACCCACGACGATCTATATTTCTGCGAATCATCAGCACTGTACCTGGCCCATGTCCTGCTAGCGAGCGTGCAAAGGCTTTTACGTTAAAGTCGCCAAGTCCTTGATTTCAACTTACCTTTCGTTATCCGACGACTATAACGAGCTTATTTTGGCAGATAAATTGCAATGAGGGCAGTTCAGTCATGTCGAGATGCTCTCGAGTCTCCGGTAACCGTCAGTTGTCATTATTTTTAGGCATAGAGTCCTTATAAATACTAGCACAACCACATAAACCAAAAGAACAATCACATAAATAAAAATCATAGAGATAAGCCTATGGACATCATTAATTTTCATTTTTCAAATATTAAAATTAAATTAAATCTGTATAATAAAAAAATTAATGTTTTAAACATGAATCATATTATCATTTTCAAATTCTGAATATAATATTTTTTATAATATGCTACCTTATTTATTTATTAGAAATTTAAAACCAATATTGTATTAATATTTATAGTACTATATATTATTTAATTTTTCTAACTTGAAAGCAAAGGTCATAATATTATTTATAATTCCATGTTTTTACAAAACGCAGGTATTCCTAAACTTTGAAGCAGGGAAAACATGGCCGCATTAACCTGACGTTGTATTTCTATAGATCGTAACTGAAGGATAACATGGCAACATTAATTTGGTAATTGGTAATTTGATAATGGCATAAGTATATGTAAAAGTCATTTGATAACAATAAAGCCATCTCAGATTTTACGAAATGATTAATACCTTGCATTATTAAAAAGCAATTCATCTCGTCACCATTGAATTTAAAAATAAGGAATAAGAAATATATATATTACCAGTGTGAATACTCCATTGGAATATGATGTTTCTCCTCTTTCATAACTTGGAAGGTTCTCCATTGTGGTTTTAATTTCATGGACTGCTATACCTAAACAGTCTTAGCTCAGAATCTAAAAAGATGTCAAAACAGCTAGGTGAATGAAATAAATCAAAATATCATAAATTGAAAGAGAATTTAAAAAGATGCCAAAACAATCACATGAATGAAATAAATCAAAATATCATAAATTGAAAATTAAAAATTAATAAACTAAGTTTTGTATAAAACAAATATTTCATTACTAATCCTAGATGAGATCCATGGAACTTTTAGATCCCAATCCTGACCGACCTTGAGTTTCAATCCTTGGGCTGCTGCCCAAATTCGTGCGCAAATTCCAGAATGCCCTATCCATCTCAACAAGATATCGTATCAATGTGGTCGCAATATAAGAATGGAAAAAGAAAAGTGGAATCGGAAACTTTTTAACATCTCCCGTAAAGAACTTCATAGAAGCTACACTAAACGTACACGCAATTAACAATCATGGTCCTTCCAGTAACCCCCACCTAGAGTAAAATAATTTAAAAATAGTTGCGTCATGTAATTGCTACTTTATTAAATGGGCACAATTAATCACCTTTTAATTTAAAATTCTAATCTGATGGCTAACAATTGAAGACGCTGGCATATTCTTAGTGGTCCTCTTAAATCAATGAATGAAATTTAATATTGATAACTTCCTTGCATCTATAAATGCTAAAGTTTACTTGTTTACTTTTTCACATTTACCTAATATGATTAATAATTTACTGCTCTAACCAGTGATTGCCAAATTTACCTAATTAACCATGATTAATATATATAAAATAAATCATTCTATATAGCATTCAATATAAATTAACAAGTGTCATATTGTTGCACTTACTTATTTTATTTTGAAGATATATTTATGAATATGAAGCGGTCTACTCTTGAACTCATATTGTTGCACGTACGTGTTTTATTGAACTCATATTGTTGCACGTGTTTTATTTTGGAGATATATTTACCACTCTTGAATCTGAAGCTGTCTATGGGCGTTCATCAACCACAACTTAAGTGGCTGTGCTAATAACATAACTCCGGTAAAGACCCTGAGTGCATGATCAAAGTAAAGAACCTGATCGAAACGCAGGCGACAAATAAAAAAACCTAAAAGACATTGCCCGCAAGCACTAAAAATAACCTAAAAATGGCGATTCGCTTCCTATCAGCATAATTATTATGCTCATCATAATGATCTCAAGTAATGACTAACAGTCATCTTTTAACAGGAAAGAAAGTTAATTTGTTAAATGTTAGCCTTTGATTTATGGATACGATTAAGAATATTTCTTTTATATTAAATTTTATTTTTAAAAAACAATTTTATTAATTCTGCCCATTTTAAGCGTTAACTTAAATATAAAACTTATATAATAAAAACACTCAATAATATAGCAGTTCAAATTTTTAATAAACGTGCACTCGTAAGCGTAAAATTCCATGCCACCATGCTGACTGCAATAAACTCTAGAGATTTAATGACTTCTTTCCATGCCACCATGCATCCAGAGCTTTAATGACTTCTTTCTTGTGCGATGGATAAAAACAGCATTCAAACTGTCTTTTTTTTCAAATTTGAAGAACTTGGCTTACTCTGCGGTAAAGTTAGATGGGAATTTGGTTGATTAGGGTTTGGTTTGGCCAATTTTAAGATGATCGATTTCCAAAAGAACAATTAGAAGACATAAAACTTTGACTCTGACTCACCGAAAATACGATGCGGCCAAACATGTAACCATTGGAGTACCTGGTAATCAACACCCGGGTCTGTGGCTTATTTCTTTCCATGACGGAGTAGGGGTCCATGGTATAATTTGATCCATCTGTTCGAGAGACCGTGAGACATACTCACAAGATACAAGTAGTTTGACAAAGACTGACATGACTTTAGCCCAAAACAATAAGCTTCTTAACTAAGTAAGATGGTTTAGTCTCACCCAACTTACTTATGCTGGTCCCCGACTAACGATTTTCTTTTACAAGAGGAATATAGGCCAGATCTTCTCGCAAATTTTGAAAAAGAATAGCTTACATGACTACGTAACTTATGACATGGTCATGTTTTTATGGGGCGAGCCTTACGCAACTCTTGCAATCGGTTTTAAGACACTTTTGCATCTGTCATGCTCTTCTGCATTTGTAAGTTTCGCGGATTTATTTTCGATTTTTTTTTTTTTTAAAGCACGTTTTAAGCTGAAATTTGGCAGCGGAAACGGAAAAAATCTAAACGCCCTAATTCTCTGATCCAAGGACTCGCACAGACTACTTTTGGCAGTGCAGTTTCAAATACCGTGTGCCACACAACCTTAGCTAACAAGAACACACTTAATGAAATGATTTATAGATGCAGAATAGCACAGTGGGCTTAACTGGTAAAATCAGAAATATGACAGAATTTTTTCAACATACAAAATAATTTATATTAATAACTTCGGGCTACAGAGTAACTAAGATAGACACAGATCTTGTGCTCAGACTTCTTCAACTAGTGAGATGCTGTTAATGTTGTTCTTCACACTCTATTCTTTCTACCTCTTTTCATCTGCTATGCATCATGACTAACTAAGGACTCGGATTTATATGGACTTCGACTAGATTGAAATAAAGTAAACCTGTAACTTTGCATTTGCACACTCACATACACACTGAATGTCTCACAATACAAAACTACTAACAAATTGACTCACTTAGAAATCGGTGGAGAGGTGAGGATCTCACTAACTTGTAATTACTATTTCCAACACTCCCCCTTAATTATAAGTAGGAGGGATTACAAAAATTTGTTTATATTTTACTGTCGCTCTTCTATTACTCCGCAGACTCCCATACTACTGTGCAGATGTTGAAATGCATCTCTTGATAAAGCCTTTGTTAAAATGTCTGCTACTTGTTCTTTTGATCTGCAAAACTCTAAACATATCTCCTTGTTATTAACCAATTCTCTCATAAAATTATACCTTGTATCTATTTGCTTAGTTTTCTTGTGAAACACATGACTCTTTGATAACATGATGGCTGAATTGTTGTCACAGAATACTATTGTTGGTTCTTGTTGTTCCTGCAACAAATATTTTAACATTCTTCTCATCCAAACTGCTTGACAAGTTGCACTTGTAGGTGCGACGTACTCTGCTTCAGCTGAAGAAAGAGTCAATATGGGTTGTTTCCTTGATGCCCATGATACCATGCCTGTTCCAAAATGAAATGTGTACCTTCAGCTACTTTTTCTCTCATCTATGTTGCCTCCACAATCACTATGAGTGTATCCAATAAGTCTAAAATATTATGAAGTGGAGTACATAATATCAAGTCTTGTTGTTGTGAGATACATAAGACTTCCTACAAGTCTTTTAAATAGTGTGGGATCCACCTTCAACCCTTTATCTTCCATGCTTTACTTCAATCCTGTTACGACAAGTGTTGGGGTTGCATTTTAATTTATCACATTAAATATTTTCAATATTTGATGCGCATACTTGGATTATGAGATAAATATACCAGTTTTGGACTCGTGAACTTTTATTCCCAGAAAACATCTCATAATTCCTAAATGAGTCATTTCAAATTTATCCCTCATGACTGACTTGAAATCTTCTATGTCAAAATCACCTGTAAATATCAAATCATCTACATATAAGCAAACAATTAACATGTTACATTCTTGATTTTCTTTGATGTATAGTGTTGGGTCATTTTCACTTCTCTAAAATCTGTTCTCTGAGATAAGAATCAATGTGAATGTACCAAGCTATGTGAGCTTGCTTTAACCCATACATTGCTTTCTTCAATCTGTATACTTTGTCTTTTTGTCTTGGAACCTCATAACCTTGTGGTTGTTTCACATACACTCTTCTTCTAAGTGTCCATTTATAAATGCTGACTTCACACCCATCTGATAACTTTCCACTTGTATTGAGTGACAATTGCTAACATAGTTCTGTGTCGATACACACAACTGGTGCAATTGTTTCCATGAAATCAATTCCAGGTTGTTGAGTAAAACCTCTTGCAACTAATATTGTCTTGTTCTTATGCACATTTCCTTCTACATCTTGCTTGGTTTTATAAATCCACTTGACACTTATCACATCCTTGTCTTCAGGTACATCTACCAATTTCCATGTCTCATTGTTCTCTATGCATCTAATTTTTTCATCAATGGTCTTTGCCCATACTTCATCTTTGACAACTTCTTCAAAAGTTAATGGATCGTCTATTTGTGAAAACAGAGAAAAAACTAAAAATGAATACGTTGTGTCTTCATTATAGATATTGCGCAAACTTCTTGTCTTACTTGGTAACTAACTTGCTAAAGTTGGATATGGATATGTAGAACTACTCAGACTATTTGTTGATGCTTGTTGTACTCTAGGTGTAGATTGCACACTTGCTATTCTTACTAGAGTATTATGCGTTGTGATTTACGTCGCAGTGTCAGATATAGAAGGGATTATGCACTCACTTGTACATGGTGTTTGAACCATTTCATCTTCTATGCCATCATGCTCCATTGTATCAATAATTTTGACTATCTTTTCTATGATTCCATCCCATGCTTCACTCTCCACGAATTGAACATTGCAGTTGATTATGACTTTTCTTGCGATAGGATCATATAGCTTGTATGGTTTGGTGTCTTTAGAATACCCAACAAATATACATTTATTCCCTTTGTTGTCTAGCTTCTTTCTCAGCTCATTTGGAACATGTTCGTATGCGACACAACCAAATTTTTTTAAGTGCGGCACATTATGCTTTAATCCTATCCAAGATTCTTAAGGAACTTTGTTCTTCACACTCTTTGTCAGAAATCAATTGAATATGTATATTGAATTTTCTACTGCCTCATCCCAATACTCATTTGACAAATGTTTGGTTGTCAATATACTACGTGCCATTTCCATGATGGTTATATTCTTTCTCTCTGTGACACCGTTCTATTGTGGTGTATATGGTGTGGTAAATTCCTTATAGATGCCATGAACTTTAAAAAAGTTCTGAAATTCTCTTGAAATATATTCTCCTCCTCTATTAGTTCTTAGACACTTGATGTAATAGCCACTCTATTTTTCCCCAAGTGATTTAAACTGCTGAAAACAACCTAGTGCCTCAGATTTAATATTTAGGAAATAAATCCATGTCTTTCTTGAGAAGTCGTCAATAAATGTTAGAAAGTAAGCAATGCCTCCTATAGATGGACTTTGCATTGGTAAACAAATATCTGAGTGTAAAATTTATAGTGGAGTTTTTTCTCTATAAGACTTTCCAACTAGAAATGATTCTCTATGTTGCTTGCCAAATATCCAGCCTTCACATATCCTCTCTAGTTTTTTAATCAATGACAAACCTTTTACCATATCCTTTTTGTGTAGTATCTTTAAACCTCCAAAGTTCAAATTTCCAAATCTGAAATTCCATAACCAAGAATCATCTTGTACTTCAGATTGGAATGTTGTTTTCATTTCTCCACCATTTCCTCCTTTCTTAGTTCTGCGCGCACTATTTTCTTCATTGGAGCTGCGCACACTTTTTGCTGTAAATACAATGTCTAGCTACACACTTTTTCCTTTACCAATAGCTAGTGTTGTATTCTTCTTCTTAGCTAGCTTCAATGTCAATGGGAACATTTTGTTACTTGTCATCTGGATTCTTGCAATAAGTTGATTGCTTGGGCATTTATCCATAATCATACAATGATTATCCTCCCTGTAGATTATGTATCCTTTCTGTATCAATTTTCCTATCCTCATCAGATAATTCTTTAGACCATAAACATAATATACATGAAGCATAACTTTTTGTTCTCCTTGCTTAGTTAAGATTTTTATACTTCCTTTTCCTAAGACAGTCACTTAGATATATGTTCCAACTGTAACTTTGGTTTGGATAGACTCATCCAAACTATAAAACAATTCTATGTTTCCTGTCATGTGGTTACTAGAGACTGAATCTAAATACCATATGTCACATGGACTTGCTTGAGCAACATTGCATTCAATTGGTGAGACTATAGGCATTACCTTAGCGTGAGCCATAAACATATGATTGGTATGGTTATTTGTGTTGTTTGACTAAACCTGACCTAGCTTGTTCTGATTTTATTGTCTCTTTCTAGATTCATATGCATAATTTCCATACTATTTACAATAATGGCACTAAATGTTTGATTTGTCAGTTCTCTAACCACTTAACTGATGTGTACTTTGGTTTTGACCTCTTCCACCAACATTTCTAGGACTGCTACTGCATCCACCTCTGACAAAACTTATTCCACTACCTCTCGAGTTAGCTCTCCCCCTTCCTTTTCCATGGCTTATAAATGACTACACGGAAAATACATTATGTAATGACATACTTGACCTATTCACTCTATGTTCATGATTGATGAGGGAAGCTTGCAGTTCATTTAGACTAAATTGACTCAAGTCTTTTCTCTCTTCCAGAGTCACAACTAAGGTATCAAATTTAGGAGGAAGACTCTTAAGTACTGTTATCCGTGATTTCTAGGGATTACTAGGAGATCATGTCTCGAGATCCACAGGTCCTAGACATGGAGTACCGAGAGCAGGATTGACCTGAGCATGGCCCTAGAGGGCCCATCTTTCTTCTTCTTCATCAGACTTGTCGTGTCAGCAGCAACAACATCCATCATCTTTGGCTTGGACTTGTAGCAGAGAAGACTCTTGCTCCATGAGGTAATTGGTCCAGGTATCATGGTATGTGTCATATTTGATCATTATAACTTTCAGATATATGCATCAGATTCCTTTCATTTCTGACGACTGTTTGGATCTTACACTAACCCACTTGACCATGGTTGGGGGGATTGATGGGGTACCCTAGCAAGCTTGTACCCATAGGTTTTGGTTAACCACCAGGGGGGATTTTGAAGAGCCATCGTCCACTCCCATCATATTATCATTCTTACATCTTATCTCCCACTCATCTATCCCACTGCCCTGGTCCGGACATTAGGATGACCTTTTGTGGGGTTTACACCTTATCTTGTGGGAAGAAGGGGCTAAAGGCCCAGGAGGTAAAAGCAACTGGTAAGAGATAAAAGCCATAAAAAATAAAACCTAGAGATGCCTCGCCCAGGGATCCCCGAGAAGGCAATAAAAAGCCTCTCAATAAGAAACAAGAGGGACCCGAAGAAAAATAACAAAACAAGACCTAGCCAAGAGGATGGGGGGTCTCATCATGAGCCAGCCCATTATGTTCATAGGTACTTAGCAGTATCACATTGCCACTATCTGGTTACCATGCTAGGGCAATGACCTTTGGTTGCATGGCCAAGGGAAAGGGGGTCTCATCACGAGCCAACCTTATCATCCCTGTGAAAGTACTTGTGGGTAACACTGTCATCTCTAGTCACCACGCCAAGGCAGTGTCATCTAGTTAGACCTTGAAATAAAAAAGAAAAGATAATAAAGAAAAGAAAGAATAAAGGAAAATAAAGGGCTTGGAAAGAATTGCATCCATGACAGGTACAGCTTGCCTCCTACAAAGGCACCCACGGATAATATTCACCCCTGTCTTTCACTATGTCTAGACATCCTTTGACCACACCACCTCATATTACATGGCTTGGATGATATCCTTTGGAAACTTTCCTTCTTTTATGGATGTTGGCCCAATAGGGCATTTTGTCTTTTTCTTCAGCTTTGTATAGTAGGTCATTGTAATGTCTTTGAGCTATTAGATGATATGCTAGGGGTTTTATGCATGTATTTGATTAAATTAATGATGAAATATGATTGACATTTCTATGATCCCTAGGACTAATGAGCCCATGGAGGGCGAAGTTTTTGATGTGCAGGACCATGCTCGACAGATAGGTACCAAGTGGACCGGTACACATGGGGAGATGATTAGTTCAGACCTCCATGGGGCTGAAGAGCCCATCAGATGGTTGTTGGGACCTCATCAGGGGAAGAGACAGGATAGTGATTGATCGAGCCTTTCCACGAGAGAAGAAGAAGGACATTTTCATCCAGGACACCTTGGCTAAGCCTAGCCCTAGGGGGTTGACCCACTACAGGTGGAACGTGTCCCTCTGATGGCCCAAGACATCATCTAGGATCCCTTGACGTCACCTCTAGTGTATTTCACCTTGATAGAGCGTTTTGGCACATGTGGCAGAGTTTGGAGGCCCAAAGAGGGCTAATGTTTGTCATCTAGTGCTATGATTTTCCCTAGAAAGGGCCAACGTCTCCCTCAAAGGGGCTAGACATCTTGCTCATTGCTCATTTAGGGTTTTCTTTTAGCAGTTTAATGTAAAACAGTATGATTTTTAGTTGTTAGCCTTGTCGGCTATTTTAATGACCTAATTTTAATTATAGGTCATGAGATGATATATATTGAGGATGTTTTCCCTCATTTTGATAACAAAATTCACTCACACTTGTGAGGTCTGATTTTTGTGCCCTTCTAAGGTAATTTTTCTTTCTAAGTGAGGTGCACTTGTTATTGGAAGGATATTTTTGGCATATTGTGGCATTTCTCTCCAAGGAAGGTTTACAACTAGGGTTTGCATGTGATTTCTTCATGATATGTAAGTGATTTTCTTGCAAAACTTCTTAATTGAATGGTTGTAGGTTTAATTTCTTGCATTTTCTTATTAAATTTCTGATTTGAAACCCTAGGTAACAAGCACACAAGTAGGTCATTGTTACATGTCCCCTTAGAGAGAGATTTTTTCAGCCATTGAAGAAGAGGGATTGAGCCTAGCCTTTGCTACACTAATCTTGCTTCTTCCCTTAAGCTAGCGTTGAAGTTTATAGGTTGAAAGTGGGTGATGTCCTAGGCCTAGGTTATCTACACCTAGGGCCATCATCTTCTAGGGTTTGAAAGCCCTGTCTTTACAACACTTTCTCTCACCTCATCCCTTAGATTTATCATTTATGCTAGCCATTTTTCCAAGTTGACCTAATGAAGGAGAAAAGAGCACGAGGCCTTTCTTAAGCAACACCAAAGTGAGCCTCTTTCCCCTAGGGTTTTGATTCTAGGGCCCTTCCTTTGCAACACTTTAGAACTCTCCCCTCTAGTCTTTAAGTCTTCATGCTTTCAAGACCTTGTGCCCTTATCTTTTTTGACTCCATATACCCTAAGGAACCGATCTCTAGCCTCCATCATTGAAGTATTAGTGTACAAAACCACTCTCAAAACTATAGATTTTGAAACCCTAACTAACAAACTAACTTAATTAGGGCTGACTTCACAGTTGGTTATCTCATCTTGATGCAACAAAAGTTGAATATAAGCAATTGAATGATGATTTGAAGCATTTATTGAGCAAATTATTTATTGAGCAGATAGTTATTAAAGTACTAACCCTTTGAGTTATAGCCTACATATATATATATATATATATATATATATATATATATATATATATTGTATTGTTGTTGTCTTGTTCTGGGCAGATGTTTTCAATTGGTCATACACTTCATTATTGGTTATTTAGCTGGACTATCTAACCTAGGTGGTAACCTGTGAGGAGGGAACTTTAACCTTGCTTTATACCTTAGCCTCTTCAAACCCCAGGTTGTCGGGGACGTCTCCCCTGGGCTAACCTCCCTAAATAGAAAGAACCTCCCCATTGAGGTGACATTGGGTGGGGAAGGTTCCTGTTATGCCAGTTTGATATCTATCCTTTAGCCTTTGACATAAACTACAAGCTGTGCGATAACATTTTGGCACCATTGCCGGGGAACACTGAGCCAATCTTCCTCAATGAGAAATCTTTTGGTAAGACTTGCCTCAAATACCTTTCTCTTACAAGTTTACCTGGCAACTCCACTAGACTTTATTTCCCTTTCTTTGATAGTTTCAAGTAAATTATCTGGTGACTCTGTCAATGACAACCCGTAGCGGGTGACAATACTCAAATCCCTCTACGGTGGCCACCATCACTATAGCAAACCCTGCGCCTCCAGTTAATCCTGATCCTCACAAATTGTCTTACTCGGAGAGTTTCAACTGTTTCGACTTTAGCAACATCTAAGTTGGGATGCATGACTTACCCAAGGATGCAAACTCTTGGCTACCTCTTCTCAGGAAAGAGCAACCCTGGAAACTCGCATTGGACCCATTTCTGTGATAGTTTTGACTTTCATTTGGCTGGTCAAGATCACCCAGATGTCTTCATGAGGCTCTTTGCAAGTTCCCTTATAGGAGATGCTAAATTTTGGATTGATGGGTGTCCTAAGGGAAGCATAAAAAACCCTGAAGAACTACAAAAGGCCTTTAAAATAAGCTGGTGTGATAGTGAACATTCACAAGAATCCTTTTCCCAATACTTTAACATTTGCAAAGGACCCTATGAGAGTATCAGAGATTTCAGTGATAGGTTCAACCTTCTCCTCAAAAAGGTCTGGTCAAAAGTGGGCTCAGAACAAGCCATCATCGATCACTTCTTGTCTTCCTTAGAAGGAACCCTGTAATTTAACGTTAAGGACCGGTCACGAACAACTTTAGAAGCAGCACAAGACTTGGCCTTTCAAATTGAAAGAAATCTTGATTTTGATGATTACATTCACCAAAGAAATCTTACACAAAATTGCGAACTATGAAATCCTGGTAATGAACCTGTGGTGAAACCTGAACCTCCAAGGATCCTCTAGGTCGAACTCACTCCCACCAAAAGGAAATGGAGCCTTTCTCATGAAAGTGTTGTTCCTTCTCAAGGACCCCCATTGAAAAGGGCCCATCTGGAGAATGAAGTTGAGGCTATCTCACCCAAAAATGTTGAACCAAATCTTCCTGAAGACTTCTCTCTTTTTATTCACTAGGTGGGACACCCTATTTCCATAGTTTGTGAGTTCACACCTTTTTATGTCTCCCTCTGAATCAAAGATTTTCTCCTGCGCAACTGTCTCCTGCACCCAAGTGCCACAACCAACATAATGACAGAAGAAGTTATGCATCAATTAGGCCTGAAAATCTCACGAGAGAATACCAGAGATAATTTCGCGAAAGGAATCATTAACAAGCTCGAGGTGGCATTTGACTCCTGCCCCAGTGCTCCTTTCTTGATAAATGTTGTCATCATAGATAATGTAAATAATTTTGGGATTATTCTTCGCAAGGACCTCATTGAACACTTGAATGGAAGAATTTACAAGAAGCAATCCAGAGCCACTATCCCTCATCCTGAAGGGGGATTTTTCACCATCTATAATGAGCCTTTCATTGGCTCACCAGTTGAGACCCCCGATGAGACAAGTGATCAACTTTTATGCATCAATAGTGGTCTTAATGATTGGTTCATTCAAGAAGGAAAGTTGGATATAGACACCATTGAAGAGACAGAAGGAATCTAGACCTTGGAGTTTGATGGGTCACACTCAAGCTTTGGATCAGGCACTGGAGTAGTTTTAACAGATCCCTCAGGTGAGATCTTTTACCACTCATATAGGCTGGAATTTTGTTGCACCAACAATGTGGCTGAGTATGAAGCTTTGATTCTAGGACTCAATCTAGAAATTGACAAAGGTGTTACAATCTTGGAAGTGAAGGGGGACTCAAACCTCATTGTGTCGCAAGTTTTGATGAGATTTTCCACTAAAAATGAGAAGTTGAAAAAGTATCGAGATGTGGCTCAAACCCTTTCAAAATCCTTCAGAAAAATATCGATCGAAGTCGTTCCTCAAGAATAAAACCACATGGCTGATGATTTGGCTCTCTCAGCCTCTACTTTACAACCATGTGAAGGACCTTTTCATGACCTATGCAAGATGGAGGTTCTTTTTAGACCCTCTGTTCCCGACAATTTGGAGCATTGGCAGGTGTTCGAGGATGATGATCCAATTATCAGATTCTTGGAAAATAGAAAAGAATTTACCGATTCACAAGTTGCTTTCCTAGCCGACTCTATGGACTTAGAAGTCATCAACCTACAAAACAATACCTTACCAAAGGGTTGTATTCCTCTAGAAAACCTTTTTGACAAACATGATATTTTCAAAGGAAAGAGAACCAATAAGCAAGCTGAGGAAGCCCTAGAATTCAATATCAGTACAGAGATGGACCCGAGGATGGTCAATATAGGAAAGGGGACCACCGAGAAAGAGAAGAAGGAAATACTAGCGCTCATCAGAGAATTTAGAGACACCTTTGCTTGGAACTATGATGATTTAAAGGCCTATAGGGGGGATGTCATCCAGCATGCCATACCTTTGGTAGAAGGAGCCAAGCCATTTTGACAAAAGCTAAGGCATATCAACCCAAAGTTGGCAAGCCAAATACAAAAGGATCTCCAAAAGATGGTTGACGTTGGTATCATAGCCCCTATCAGTTACTCTTCTTAGATGTCGAACTTCGTAGTTGTTTGGAATAAAAATGGTGATATCCGCCTGTGTGTTGATTTCCTCAACCTCAACCAGTTGTCTTTGAAGGATAATTATCCCCTCCCAAACATGGAACATTTTCTTCAGCGAGTCACAGGTGTAGGAATGATGTCTATGCTAGATGGGTTCTCAGGGTACAACCAAGTCTTACTCAAAAGGGAGGACCAACTCAAAACTGCATTCACTACACCTTGGGGAGCTTTATGTACTTGAGAATGTCATTTGGTGTTATGAACACATGTGCCACTTTTCAGAGAGCAATGGACTTTTCCTTCAGAGACCTTATACAAAATATCATAGAAATTTACCAAGATGACCTCACGGTTGTGTCCAAGGATACGAAAGACCATCTCTCCCACCTTAGGATTGTTTTTGAGTAGTGCAGAAAGTATGGTATCTCACTGAATCCTAAGAAGTCTGTTTTTGGGATTGATGAAGGAAAATTGTTGGGACACATGGCCTCACCAAGAGGAGTCTCCATTGATCCTGAAAGAGTCCAATCAATAAAGGATTTCCGCCCTCTGGCCAATAAGAAAGCCCTGCAATCTTTTCTTGGAAAAATCAACTTCATCCATAGATTTGTGCCAAATTTTGCAGAAAGGATAAAATCGTTAAGCACTCTACTGAAAAAGGATGTTTCTTTTAGTTGGGGATATGAGACCAACAGATATTTTGAAGATATCAAAAACACTAACTCTCAAGCCCCCGTCTTGATTAGTCCTGATTTTTCGCGAGATTACATAATATTCTCGTTTGCATCTCAGGATACTATTGTGGGTGTCGTAATGCAGAAGGATGCTGATAACTATGAACATCCTGTAGCCTTTATGAGCAAATTCCTAAGAGACTCAGATTTAAACTACTCCATCATAGAGAAACAAGCCTATACCTTGGTCAAATCCCTCAAACACTTTAGGAACTACATCGGTTACAATAAAATCAAGGCTTATGTCCCATACCCAGCTTTGAAGGACGCTTTATCACAACAAGACTACATGGGTACTCGAGGAAAGTGGGTTTCCAAAATCCAGGAGTATGACTTAGAAATAAAACCCACCAAGATAATAAAGGGATAAGGTTTTGCCCAAATGTCGAATGAAAGCAATCAGGAAGCCATATAGATGGCTGAGAATGAGCAAGTAAATGTAATGATCAGTGAACTAGAACATGATGAGTGGTATTCCGATATCGTTTATTATCTAAAGAACTTGCCTTGCCCTGATCATTTGGTGAATTACAAGAGAATGGCTTTGAGATTGAAGGCTATGAAATATTGCTTGACTGAGGATGGACTTGGATGGAAGAATCCTGATGGCATTATACTTCGACGTGTGAAGAAGGAAGAGGCAAAGAAGATATTGGAAGAATTGCATTATGGGAATTGTGGTGGACACTTTACTACTCGTACTACTACCCATAAGATATTGAGGGCCGGTTATTATTGGCCAACACTCTTTTCAGATACTTATCAGCACGTTCGATATTTCCAACCTTGCGAGTACTTCTCCAGCAAACCGAGACTCCTAGCGCAGCCCTTGAAACTGGTGGTAGTAGAGGCACCCTTTCAGCAAAGGGGTTTGGATTTTGTTGGTGAATTCAAAAACAATTCAAGTAATGGCTATCGGTGGATCCTAACAGCTATAGACTATTTCACTAGATGGGTTGAATCAATTCCTACAAAAAAGGCCACCGAAGAAGTAGTCATGAACTTCTTGGAAGATCGGATTATAACTAGGTTCAACGCCCCTTCCAAGATCACCACAGATAATGCCAAATCTTTTCTCCTACTCTCTGGTAGAATTTTGTTTCAAATATGGAATTACCCTATCCCATTCATCAAACTTCTACCCGCAAGGAAACGTATTGGCAGAATCAACCAACAAGAACCTCATGAATATTCTAAAAAACATTGTCGGAGAAAATAAAAAGTCATGGGATAGAAAAATAAAATATGCGGTATAGGCAGATCTAATAATGACAAAAACTTCCACAGGGAAAACTCATTTTGAGCTAGTATATGGACTTGAAGAAAAACTTATTGTGAACCTCCAAATCCCTATCCTTTGGTTTGCTCAACAATATGCCATAGATGTAGAAGAAATCCAAGGAAGGATCAATCAGCTGATAGAACTAGATGAGACACAGAGAGGTGCCTTGGGTCAAATGACGAGAAACCAAGAAAAGATAAAGAACACCTTTGATCACAAAGCCAAGGAAAGAAATTTTGCGAAAGGAGATCTTGTCCTGCTGTGGGATAAAAGAAAAGAGAAGCCTGGCATGCACAAAAAATTTGACAGCTTATGGGGGGGCCCTTATAAGATCGAGAGTTGTGCAGGTATGAATTCTTCCAACCTGGAGACCATGGAAGGAGAGATTCTGAAACTGCCAGTAAACGCTTTACATATCAAGCGTTACTACCCTCCAGACACATGACTCCACAGGTGAGTATAGGTAGGTAGGAATTCTTTCGTGTATTATACCATTTGCATTTCATATTAGTTTGTTTCCTCACTTGCATATTGATTTTTTTATTTCAGTCATATATATATATTATGTTTGCGGGGTGGCAATACCACCCCACCTTTGTTACTGATGCCCTTTTCGATTCTGAGCAAGTCTGTAGGTTTATGCTAGAGATGCTGAGGTTCTCATGCGCTCTACGGTGAGCACATGTCCTTGAGTTGGAGCCAGATGTTATCCCTGATTTCTAGGTATAACTAGGAGATCATGTCTCGAGGCCCATAGGTCCTAGACATGGAGTACCGAGAGCAGGATTGACCTGAGCATGGCCCTGGAGGGCCCATCTTTCTTCTTCTTCATCAGACTTGTCCTATCAGCAGTAATAACATCCATCACCTTCAGCTTGGACTTGTACC
>ML797731.1:80257-100137 GCA_009831015.1 Picea engelmannii
CCAGGTATCATGGTATGTGTCATATTTGATCATTATAACTTTCAGATATATGCATCAGATTCCTTTCATTTCTGACGACTTCTTGGATCTTACACTAACCCACTTGACCATGGTTGGGGGGATTGACGGGGTACCCTAGCAAGCTTGTACCCATAGGTTTTTGTTAGCCACCAGGGGGGATTTTGAAGAGCCATCGTCCACTCCCATCATATTATCATTCTTACATCTTATCTCCCACTCATCTATCCCACTGCCCTGGTCCGGACATTACAATGACCTTTTGTGGGGTTTACACCTTATCTTGTGGGAAGAAGGGGCTAAAGGCCTAGGAGGTAAAAGCAGTTGGTAAGAGATAAAATCCATAAAGAAAAATAAAACCTAGAGATGCCTCGCCCAGGGATCCCCGAGAAGGCAATAAAAGGCCTCTCAATAAGAAACAAGAGGGACCCGAAGAAAAATAACAAAACAAGACCTAGCCAAGAGGATGGGGGGTCTCATCACGAGCCAATCCATTATGTTCATGGGTACTTAGCAGTATGACATTGCCACTATCTGGTTACCACACCAGGGCAATGACCTTTGGTTGCATGGCCAAGGGAAAGGGGGTCTCATCACGAGCCAGCCTTATCATCCCTGTGGAAGTACTTGTGGGTAACACTTTCATCTCTGGTCACCACACCAAGGCAGTGTCCTCTAGTTAGACATTGAAATAAAATAGAAAAGATAATAAAGAAAAGAAAGAATAAAGGCAAATAAAGGGCTCGGAAAGAATTTCATCCATGACAGGTACAACTCGCCTCCTACAAAGGCACCCACGGATAATATTCACCCCTATATTTCACTATGTCTGGACATCCTTTGACCACACCACCTCGTATTACATGGCTTGGATGATATCCTTTGGAAACTTTCCTTCTCTTATGGATGCTGGACCAATAGGGAACTTTTTCTTTTTCTTCATCTTTGTATAGTAGGTCATTGTAATGTCTTTGAGCTATTAGATGATATGATAGGGGTTTTATGCATTCATTTGATAAAATTAATGATGAAATATGATTGACATTTCTATGATCCCTAGGACTAATGAGCCCATGGAGGGCGAAGTTTTTGATGTGCAGGACCATGCCCGACAGACAAGTACAAAGTGGACTAGTACACATGGGGAGATGATTAGTTCAGACCTCCATGGGGTTGAAGAGCCCATCAGAGGGTTGTTGGGACCTCATCAAGGGCAGAGATAGGATAGTGATTGATCGAGCCTTTGCATGAGAGAAGAAGAAGGACATTTTCATCCAGGACACCTTGGCTGAGCCCAGCCCTAGGGCGTTGACCCACTACAGGTGGAATGTGTCCCTCTGATGGCCTAGGACGTCATCTAGGAGCCCTTGAAGTCACCTCCAGTGTATTGCACCTTGACAGATCATTTTGGCATGTGTGGCAGAGTTTGGAGGCCCAGAGAGGGCTAACGTTTGTCAACAAGTGCTATGATTTTCCCTAGAAAGGGCCAGCGTCTCCCTCAAAGGGGCTAGACATATTGCTCATTGCTCATTTAGGGTTTTCTTTTAGTAGTTTAATGTAAAACAGTATGATTTTTAGTTGTTAGCCTTATCGGCTATTTTAATGACCTACTTTTAATTAAAGGTCATGAGATGATATATATTGAGGATGTTTTCCCTCATTTTGATAACACAATTCACTCACACTTGTGAGGTCTGATTTTTGTGCCCTTCTAGGGTAATTTTTCTTTCTAAGTGAAGCTCATTTGTTATTAGAAGGATATTTTTGGCATCTTGTGGCATTTCTCTCCAAGGAAGGCTTACAACTAGGGTTTGCATGTGCTTTCTTGATGATATGTAAGTGATTTTATTAAAAAACTTCTTAATTGAATGGTTGTAGGTTTAATTTCTTGCATTTGCTTATTAAATTGCTGATTTGAAACCCTAGGTGACAAGCACACAAGTAGGTCATTGTTACATGTCCCCTTAGAGAGATATTTGTTCAGCCATTGAAGAAGAGGGATTGAACCTAGCCTTTGCTACACTCATCTTGCTTCTTCCCTTAAGCTAGCATTGAAGTTTATAGGTTGAAAGAGGGTGACGTCCTAGGCCTAGGTTATCTACACCTAGGGCCATCATCTTCTAGGGTTTGAAAGCCCTGTCTTTACAACACTTTCTCTCACCTCATCCCTTAGATTTATCATTTATGCTAGCCATTTTGCCAAGTTGACCTAAAGAAGGAGGAAAGAGCACGAGGCCTTGCTTAAGCAACACCGGAGTGAGCCTCTTTCCCCTAGGGTTTTGATTCTAGGGCCCTGCCTTTGCAACACTTTAGAAACCTTCCCTCTAGTCTTTAAGTCTTCATCCTTTCAAGGCCTTGTGCCCTTATCTTGTTTGACTCCATATACCCTAAGACATTGATCTCTAGCCTTCAACGTTGAAGTCTTAGTGTACAAAACCACTCTCAAAACTATAAATTTTGAAACACTTACTGACAAACTAACTTAATTAGGGTTGACATCACAGTTGGTTATCTCATCTTGACGCTGCAAAAGTTGAATATAAGCAATTTAATGATGATTTGAAGCATTTATTGAGCAAATTATTGATTGGATACATTGTTATCTTGATAATCTTGATAGATATTGATGAATTGATTCTCTTTCATAGCTAATTGACAAAACATTGACTTCATTTGTGTCTATTGCTTTACATTGCTTATTAAATGATAGAAGATAGTTATTGAAGTACTAACCCTTTGAGTTATAGCCTGCATATATATATTGTATTGTTGTTGTCTTATTCCGGGAAGGTGTTTTCAATTGGATATACACTTCATTATTGGTTGTTTAGCTGGACTATCTGACCTAGGTGGTAACCTGTGAGGAGGGAACTTTAACCTTGCTTTATACCTTAGCCTCTTCAAAACCCCAGGTTGTCGGGGACGTCTCCCCTAGGATAACCTCCCTAAACAGAAAGAACCTCCCCATTGAGGTGACATTGGGTGGGGAAGGTTCCTGTTACGCCAGTTTGATCTCTATCCTTTAGACTTTGACCTAACCTACAAACTATGCGATAACAAGTACCTTTTCAACAAATTTTATGTCTTTTATGGTTCCACCATGAGACTTAATCTGATTTATTAGGCGAATGACATGAGTATAAGAAGAATCTACTAAATCCGAATCTTTCATTGACATAGTTTCAAAACCTCTTCTAAGGATTTGTAGTTTTGAAGTCTTTACTTTTTCCATATTGTTGTTCCGGAGATTGATTATAAAGATTAAAAAAATAATGTCAGGCATCAAATATTTTAAATGAAGTGTTTTTTCTACCTTTAGTTTTCTAAGAAATAATCCTTAAATGAAATTAATGATAAGACAATACAGAGGTTGTATCTCATTATCTGATTCACAATTTTAATGTCAAATGGTGTAGAAATGATCTACAAAATTATTAAAACAAAGTTAGGTATCAATTAAAGATAAGTCTCACTGTGTTTGCAATAGAAGAAAAGTATAAGATGCACCCTTGAAAGAAGATAAAAATGCAGTAATTCACACAGGTCATAGGTCTTGTTGTACTCACATTAATAACAGAGGAAAAGTTGTTACTGAATGAACTTCTGATATATTATGATCATAGTATATGTAGTACTAAATTGTAATTATTCACTCTTCAAGAACTACAGAAAGAAATTCAGAGAGATGGAAACACAGAGGAAACACATAACTCAAATTGTATGAAACTTAGAATCTTTGTCTGCACTTATATTGATATTCAAAAAAACATTTTATCTTTTACATTCGGAAAGAAGTAGCCTCAAATAGATCTAAAATCTATCTATTTATAAAAAAATTGTCTCAACTGAAAATTATTGGACTTCCCACAATATCTTCCTAAAAATAGAATACAATCTGAATGAAATAACATCATGCAAATATTGTTGATTTTTTTTGTCACTTCATCTGTCTCTTCATTTTCATGTAGATGCACTTGTTTTCCTTTGTTCTTTAAACTGGGGACACATGTCTATTAAGGCCACCACAATCATTTGGCTTATTGTCTTTGCCATTTGATTTTGTTTCCATCTGTCCCTTCGAATGTGTTTACTGGGATAAATAATTGTAGTTGAATATATGAGGGTGGTAATTAGACTGGTAGCTTCAGCGTTGGATCATTATGGGATGGAAAACGGTTACCGGGAAGAGTAATTGTTCATGAATAGGATGATGTGGGGACAAGTGTCCAATAAGGAGGTGGGATGATTGGATGCAAGAATGTAGGTAGTAGGGATATATGGGGTAAGTGATGTGTAGAGAGAGGGGAAGTGTAGGTGGAGAGGTAGACGGTAGAGTGGGTGGAGGAAGTGGACGTTCTGTATGTTCCTTCATTTTCTCCCAGCTACACATCTTTTTCCCTGTTCATTGAATTGGGTGCACATGTCCATCAATGCTACCAAGAATCGCGAAGGATCAATACTCTCATTCAATTCAGAGGCGGACATATTATTTTTTACATGTGGAAGCTTCGCCTGGATCTTGTTCACTTCTTGGACTATGATCTGATATTGTAAACTTGGATTTACCAACAATTTATTAATTTTGAGTAAATCGATCTGATTCATCCGTTGGATGGACGACTGAATATTTTCCTTGTTCTTCCTGGAGCTTTGTTGGTTGTTTTTTATTTCAATCTGTCCCAATGACTCTGAGATACTATTTCCTTCAAATTCAATCAACGTTTTACTTAATGAAGATAATGCCTCTAGACAAGCCTCTTTTGTATCTCTAACAAGTTTCTTGCTTTCTTCCATATTTGTTTCCTAGGATTTCAGGGCCGTTTTTACTTTTACCTGTTCAGAATGTGAGAGAGGGGTAAGACCAGGGATATTTTATTTTTTCTTCCATATGATAACTTCCTGAAACTTAGACCTGGTTGCACAAGACTCTTTTTCCTTAACATAAATACTTTTCAGAGAAAGGTTTATTGTGTGATACCATTTTTGAATAACATCTAAATTTTTATATAACTCCTTTTGGGAAACTTCCATCTTCTCATTGATTTTTGATGCTTGTGTTTTGAAGGCAATAATATCTATTGGTGTGTTCTATGTTAGTGTCAATTTGTCCTGCAAATGTTCAATCAAATTTTTCCGCTGAGTGATCAAACCATTGTTGGTCTGTGAACTCTGGTATATCAAGTCAAGATTATGCTATAACTGCTTCATTTGATACTCATAACTAGCCTTGATTTGTTCAATGTATTGATTCATCCTGCTTCTAACAGTTTGTTCTGTACTATGTATCTCATTCTGCAATTTCTCTAATAAGAGACATTTATGTTGCAGTTGTTTGGTTAAATTGTCCACTGACCATTGATTGGTAGTGGAAAAATCTCCTAGTGAATCTGCAACTTCCTTTTCAAACTTAGGATCATCTTGGTCTTTCCCATCATACACCAATATTTTCCTTTTTGTGACTACTCCATCCTTTTAGTGAGATTCATTTTTTACAATATCTTTTTGTTTCTTGTTGAAAAAGAAACTTGAGGGAGGCATCTATTCAGACAATATAGGAGTAAGATAATCATCATGAATGAGCTCTGAATTAGGATTTCCAAAACTGTTATGTAAAGGGGTTAATGATGGAATAGGAGAAATAGTTTTTGTGGAATGTTCTTGACCTATTGTATTCGGGGTTCCAACAGGAGTAGCTGGCGTTGAATGATGAACAACTTGTCCCATATTCTTGAAAGATTCAAACCGAGCTCATACTTGTGGATCATTCAAACCTGAAAGTGATGTTTTTATTTCTTGAAATAACCTTTCTTGACTTTTTGGGACTTCTTGAAATTTGTGCTTAGTGGAGAAACTTGGCTCATATCTCGTGGGATTAGATTCCTTTGGAGAAGGCATGGGTTTTGAATCTCCTTGCAATTTCTTCGGTAAACTATTTTGTCTATGACTTTGGAAGCTGAGGAAACTAACATGTTGGTCAGGAGGTAGAGTTTGGAATCTTCTTTGAACTTCTTCATAAGATATAACTCCCATGAACATCTCGTCATAAGAAGAATCTTCATGGATGTATCGCTTCATGTTGTATTGAGCCAAATGATTCTGCACTATCTTATGTGGATCATGCTTCTTGAATTCGATGTCAACTAGCTTGACATATTCCAGGGTTGCAACCTCAACTTTAGAATGAGAAAAATCTAACAATGCGAACATACCAAGTTGAATGGGAAAAGTTGGAAAAACTTTTTTCTCAACTGCTTTCAATTCCTTCTTGATGCCTCCTACTATTGTTTGGTATCCCACTTCCCTGCACACCATCCTTTCAGTTCAAAAATGTGGAACGACATGAGGAGGAACGAAAGAACCAAATACTCTAATGTAGGATAAATTCTCCTCAATAAACCATTCTTCAAGTGTGCCTAAGTTTCCCATAATCTTTTATGAAATCCTGGGCAGCGGGTGACGATAGATAGCTATGTGAACAGGTACGACTACGTTATGAAATATTTCATAAAAGAAATGTTTTGCATTTTCTTCCCATAATTTGGAGTGGTAAAAATGTATTGGCTCAAAACTAGTCGAGGTCCAGCTCTAGTTCATCAGTGGGAATGGGGTCATGAAACAAATGGAATCCATAATATATGCTGACATGTAAAAAGGAGCAGGTTTCCCTTTTGATTTTGATCATTGATACTCAACAATTTCCTTGGGCAGATTATCAGATAGCATTTTAGCCCAATTGAAGGTATAACCCTAGGCTACTTCATTCATTATGGGAAATGAGAAATGCGAAGGGTTCTTTTTTCCAAATAGACAACAAAGAATCATGACTATATATAACATATGAGCATCTAAGGATGTTGTGGAATACATACCATAAGCATCGGTTCTGAATTTTTCTGGATGTCGCCAGGAGGTGTTGATTATATCATGACCATTTATACCATATTGAGTGCATTCTCTTCTCTCAAAATATATAATAAATGTTGCATTGTAAGTATATTTAGGGATAGGGGAAATATTATACATTACCTGTAGATTCTTCGGTCGAAAAGATCCGAAGAAAGTCTGCTGGTGGCTGACGATGCTTCTGGTTTGGATGTCAACATGTTCCAAATCCCAATTTATTATATCGTTGTAGGGTATAATTATTGGTTGTGCAACGATCTCATGAAGTTCTGACCATACTACAAATTTAATCTCGGATGAGAAGGACTCATCATCTTCCTCGACAAAGTCATCTGTACAGCTAATAATCTCATGCTCTAAAATATCAAAAACCTACTTCCAAAACTTAATGGCGTCTGTAAATCGCAGAGTTGTGTCTATTAGGACATATGCATTTTTATTGGAATCATCACTTGATGCATCAAGCTTCTTTGCATCTTTTTGTAGCACCATAATCCTGAAGGGAATAGAATTAGCCTACCTCTAACAAGAGAGGTCTGTAAGATCTACACTGAATAAAAATATACTAATTGCAAATGGTAAAATGATTTTGAAATTTGAAGTGTTTTATTCAAAAAATCTATCGATCTTCGCATAGATCTAATCACGAAGAATTTATTAAAAACTTAATGGAATTTATTACCTCGTAATTCACAATATTTATTGAAATCATTAAACTCAATCAATCATAAATGTCATTAATACTTCAACTGTTCGACGTTCAGAAGTTTTGGATGTGACAGGATGGAAATCTCCCAAAGTTTGAACTTACAGAGTGATTAATTAATACTTAATAATGATTAAACTAAGTTATTAAATGTTTCATTAACCCTTTAAAACAATTTTTACTTTTTGTAATTACTTTGGCGCTTTGATACTTCGGGGTTTTGATACTTTGGTGGTTTGTGAACTTGATCTTTGTTTAAAATTCCTGAAGGGAAATCTCCCGGATTGACGTCACGGAGATGATTTCATTCTTGATGATGTGTCAATAAGAGAGAGGTGACACGTCTCACTTCAAAACGTATGAATCATCCAATGGAAATGTCAAAAATAAGTGTCACGTGATAGCCCAAGAAAATATCTTAAAATACACATGTCCCATGACGTGTCTGTAGGTCCTTTGGGAATTATCATGAGTGACTATATTCGAAACTTCAGAGTTTTGGGGTTTTTATTGTTTATATTTGTTGGAATACCAAAAGTGCGAAGCTTCGAAGAGACCGTTAAAGACTTTCCTTTAAAAATTAGCCAGCTTCTAAACTTCGAAGATCATTAGGATTGTTCAATAAAATTAGAGTAACTCGTCGATGATGGATATTGTAAGAACCTTATTGATAGATAACAACCAACGGATCTATTTTCAAATTAAAAGGAAACTCTCTAAGTTTTTGTTTTTTGGGTAAAAAAATTATTTCCAATAGGCAAAATCTAAAGTTCAAAAGCTCAAATTTATACGTGTTCTAACACATACCTTGATAACATGTTTATTATATGTCTCATTCTTATTTGGATTGCTTTGTTGATGCAACTATTGGGAGTATGCTCTCATGCATGATTTGATGTATGTAAAACATCGTCTTTCAATCCTTCTTTCTTTGATCTTTCAAGATATCCTTCTCACCTTAAGTGAGGGCATTGTATGTTGTCTTACCTACCCGTTCTGCATAACCATTTTCAATTATCTCCCATACATCTCGACCTTGGAACAAATCCTTCATGGTCAAGGACTATATCTCATAATTCTTTCTTTTAAAACTGGGAGGTTGCAGATTTGAGGTAGAAGCCATATTCAGTTTTCAACAAAGTTGTTGCTCTAGTAAACTTGTTTTGATATAACCTTCTCTTGATCAATCTTGTTTTTGATCAACCTACTCTGATACCACATCTATGATCCAATGATGCACACAGAATACTTTGCACATTATAGTTTCAAATATTGTGTGCCACATAGGCTTTGCGACAGAGTTCTCAAAACTAATCGTGCTGTGCATAGAGTGTACAATTTGTTGCGCTCTAAGAAGAGCACAATTAATGAAATGATTTATAGATGAAGAATAACAGAGTGCTATGCTTAGCACATAAACTCAGAAATATGACAAAATTTTGTCAACACACAAAATACTTGATATTAATAACTTCGACGAAGTGCACGAATACAGAGTACAATAAATAAGATGATCTTCGGCTCCAATGACTTCTACTAACTTCACGGACATAGAGCTTGTGCTTAGACTTCTTCAACTCGTGAGATGTTGTTTTTGTTCTTCTTCACACTCTATTCTTTCTACCTCTTTTCATCTTCTCTGCATCATCATCCGACTAACTAAGGACTCAGACTTATATGGACTGCGACTGAGACTTCCTGTAGAAGTAAGATTGAATCAACATTAAATACGACCATTGATATGACTCACTCTACAACTACTTAACTGAACTTGAGAAGATAAAGATCGGCTCCATTTATAACACCTCTTCTTGTCAACTGACTTAGACTGAAATTGAGTAAACGTGTAACTTTGGATTTGCAGACTGACATACATACTAACTGTGTAACAATTCGGTTGACTCACAAACATACTGACAAATTGGCGGAGACGTCGAGATCTCACTGAATTGTAATTACTATTTCCAACACTAATCTTATCAAATCAATTTTAAAGCTTAAATTCCATAGCAGCGAGAGTAAGTATCTTAACACCGTAATTTTATCCAATCAAATTTTGATTTAAGTAGTTATGATCGATAAACAATTCCACATTATCGACGTCGTGTGATTCGTTCAACCCCGTGCCTTAGTTGAACCCATGTCTACACATCTGAAATTTAAACTTGTAAAGCGCCTTTCTTATTTGGAATTTCTAATTGATATTATAAAACGTTTTCTACTTTTGCAACTTTAAATTCGTAAAGTACCTTTTAAATTTATAAAACGTTTTCTATTTTTGTTATGTTATTTGAAATTTTTTAATTGAGATATGTAAAACGTGCGAGTAGTAATGTTTTTTCTTGAAAAAAAATAACCATCCTTACTATACAGAGTGCCATCGCGTTCATGCTCTCTCCAAACTCGCCTAACATTCCTCCTCTCGTCATTGTTCATTTTTTCATATTGACTTTCCTCTCTCATAGATTTTAAATATATTTATAAGTAGATTTTAAATATATCTATAAGTTTTTAGGTGTGGATTAATACTAGCATACTCATTCGAATAAGGGAATACCTAAGAGAATTAGTTGTGGCTTATTGAGTTCCACTAACGTTTTGAGGTCCAATTATATTCCATTATGTTTTGAAGTCCAAATGTTTAATGTATATATCTATTATTTTTTGTTTCCTAACTTATGTTAATGAATTTTCTAGATTTTGTGTTTATCTTTACCTTTAGTTATTTAATTACAGGAAGAAACACTACAAGAGAACCATTATGCTATAAGTAGCCCCATATATGTGCAACTTGAGACCGTATAGTAAATCCATTGATTATTAATTTAGATGTTAATTTTTAAGATGTTATTGGTTGTCCCTTCTATTATCGTCTATAGAATAATATTCATAACATAGAAGAAGTGACAATGTTGATTAAAGTTCAAAACAAATAAGAGACATCAAGTTGGTCCCTTCGTAGAACAAGCGGGAGGGGTTGGGGATACAAAAAAATCTTTATGCGAGAAAGAAAGAATATAGACTTGGGTTAGTCCCTAGATTCCATTTTATTCTGTTTGGAGAATCAATGTCCATTAGTTTCTTTATGTCCTCGATTACAAATATGTCCATTGGTGAATGCAGTAGTATGAATGTTATGATATGATTCATTACAGGTAGTATGTATGTACTTATGTTGGATAATGCATCGATCTGTTTGAAAAAACATTAGGTAGCATGTTTATGGCCATGATGTTCAAAAAAAAGTGTTGGAAGATGCCTCATTTGTTCATCATGTTTTGTTTGACACATTTTTCCCAAGAATTATCAATTTGTTTTGTTTATGATATCAATTCTATAGTAGTGATTAGGTTGGTTTCTTTGAAGTTGATGATGCCATTTTTACATTTATCTCTTCTTCTCTTGTTCCAATATTACTTCCAAGAAGATTGGACAATGACAAAAGGTCTTATATTTTTATTATATGTTAAATTTCATATTTTCATTCAATTTTTATTTATATATTATGTCACTTAATTCTTGTGCCAACAATACTATAAATATTCAACCATAGATATTTGATATGGAAAACATTCAACCAATAATATTATGATTTAACATAAACAAACTAAAATGTAAAAAGGATACATTGTAGGTCTTCCCAACACTTCAACCCTAAGTTATTGAAAAAAATTCATTGCTTTGTTTATCATTAACTTCCTACTATGCCTAGTCTAAACATTCTGTCTTTTTTTTTATACTTTTGTTAGTGAAATCATAATTATACAGTGCCCAAATCGTGTTTTGAATGCATAATCATGTTTTTGAATGCATAAAACATTGCAATTGTTACTGAAATCGTAATTATACAATGCCCAAATCGTGTTTTGAATGCATAAATCAATTCAACATAGTGGAAAACCTCGAGGGAACCTGGGATATGTAATCTCAATAGTGAAATCTGTCAAAAAAACCTACACGAAAAAAGGTTAAAAACATAAAACCTTTAGACTTTTTTCTTCCTACTGCTTCTAAATATACATAATTTCATAATATATAATGGCATATGGATATTGTGGATTTTCATGACTCTTTATCAATCTAAAGATTAAAAAATACATTTAATTTAATGGAAAATGACATACATCTATATTTTGAGAATGTTTTTTTTTGTAACTGGAGGAATTGACAACTTAGACTGTTCTCGTACTAGCGTGACACAGGGTCGATTCTCATCTACTACCACTATAACCTCTAGGTGTGTCCACACCACCCACAAGCATGGGGCACGGGTAAGTCATGGTGAGAATCGAACTTGAGACGTCCTTTACATATTTCCTTCATTAACACGACACTTGTGAGTCAGTCTACACCCCTACAGGCATATTTTGAGAATGTTAAGTGAATTTTTAATGGTATTTTATTTCGGGATGATAATCAATATAAGATTATATTTTAGAATTGTTATCAATGTGCAATCCTCATTAAGTGAAGTTTACATGAGATTTTATTTTGGGATGCTAATCAATCTAAGATTATATTTCAGAATCCTAACCAATGTAGGAATCTTGATAAACCAAAGTTTATTTTAGAAAGAAGAAATGATTACATTTGACTTTTCACGATATAAAATAAATATTTTTAGTCTTTCTATGAGACAATCATGGAGAATTGGCATCGGTTAAGTTGAGGACATTGTACAAATTTATATTTATCTAATTGGTGTGTTGCTAAATAAATAATTGCAAAACAATTTATTATATTGTATTGTGAATGAAAATAAGAAAAGTTATCATCTTTAAATCCTAGGAATATGAATTCCTTTTTGATTATTATAGGTTGGGTAGATTATGTGAAATCTCAAATCCTAGGAATATGTATTTTTTTAGCATTATTATAGGTTGGACACATGTTAGAATTCTCATCAGAAAAATAAATGAGGTTCTTGATGCTTCCAGTTTTAAACTGGGTAATGATGTTCCATCATCAAGAATCATGTTTGTGTATAATAATAAATATGACCTTGTATTTTTAAGGTTGACATGAAAAATAAAAATTCATTTTAAAGAATCCCATTATGGTCTGAGGGGTTTTAGCTGTGATGAAGAGATCTAATTTGCTAACAAGGAAAAATATTCATTGAAGTTTATGCCTTCATATTTGATTTAGAGTTCCAATATACAAGTTTAAATTTACATTAATTTTAAAATGATATGCATGCAATAAACTTTGAATCCAAGAAAATGTCAAGCAATAAAGCAACACATCTATCCTATGATATTGTTCATCTATAATTTGCATGGAATTTGTTTTCCATCTATCATATGCATGGGAAGTAAGTTTAAAGGGAGAAACAATATCAAGTTGAAAACTAGTTGGCTATGTGCTTTTCCCATGTGCTTTCTTATATCTTTGCTTTCCTATTTACTTTGATGCTTGGTCAATTGTGGAATTGACATATGAACCAAGAGAATAAACTGAATCTACTTTTTCCATTTGAGTTGCAGATCATAATTCTCTTGGAAAATCATATTTCAAATATGGGGGAATTTTGATTTCATCACTTGCAGAAGCAGGGGCATTGATCTCATCAACATAAGCAACAAAAACATCGGAGCAATTTGCAAGTAAGCAACTTGTAATGGCAATTGTTTATTATATAGGTTTTGACTCTTCCCATTAGTTCACTGTCGAACTTTTTTCCCATAAATAGCCATATTGCATAAGTAATGAGGCTATATCATCCTTACTAAGTCATATCTTGTAACTAACAATGAACACAATGGAGATGAAATGAACACAACGACCATGCTGAGTGGTAATTCATCACACCTGATGAGATATGCATGCTTCAATGAGATACGGCTTCTTCAAATACAGATAAGAAGGGAGATAAGCCAAGACAATGACCATGAAATTGTTTATTCGATGACTTTTCTTACTAGGGAAATGGTGCAAATTATTATTGATGATGCACTCTACAATTTTATCACAAGAAACAAGTTGAAATGAACTCCATTTATTTCCAATGCTTTCTCTCTTAGAAATTCCTCTACAATGTGTGAGTGGCATGAGATATGAAATAGATGAAAATCATTCGAAAGGGAGGTTACCCACATAAGATAATGGTGCTTTTCTCAAACAAGTTACATGAATGAAGAGAATCCTCCACATAGTTCATATCAAGAATTAGTAATAAAATAACAAGTTCCTTTGTCCACGTTCGTGGTCTTAAAAATCCACAAAATTTAATAAAATAAACAAAATTATTGTTTTCTATAGATTTACTTCAAAAAATAAATCAACCAATAAAAAATGTATATAAATATATTTGTTTCAATTATTTACTAATTAAAATCGAAATTGATTCAATTATCAATCAGGGTCTAATCTATTTTGGATAGGTCCCGGGTGGAAAAAGTGGTTATGATTGTAGTAATATATACAACATTGACTCGGTAAACTTAGCAAAACTAGTTTATAAAGTTTTACCAATCTATGTTGTATTGTGCCTTGAGGTACACATTGTGTCTCATATAACACCTAGTCAAATTTTAGTTGTATCTCCTACTATCAACTGGAACTCAAAATATATTATCGTCATTACATGCAGGATGATACGTCACCTAATGACCTGATAGATGATTTGAAATTGTAGATTTTAATCTTGTACAATATTTATTGCAAACAAATTTTCAGTAAAATAATAGAAAAGATACAATGGCAAATACAAACATTATACAAAGATTTTTACCCTAGAAACCCAAACTGGGAAAGCTAACATATTCTATATTCATTCATTGTGATACATTTTTTACAATACAATATACATATAGGAGCCAGCGGCATCCAAAACCCTAACCCAATGACCGATTAGTCAACAACCCTAATTCCTTAATCAAAAATATTCATTCATTGTGATAAATTGTTTACAATAAAATATACATATAGGAGCTAGCGGCATCCAAAACCCTAACCAATGACCTGGATTAGTCAACAACCCTAGTTCCTTAACCAAAAATAGAAAACCATCGGCAAAAAACTATGTGCCGAAAAACCACCTAAATATGTGACACATTTTCCGAGGCAAAAAATAAGCTTGTGCAAAGAATATAACACATACCCAAAAAAAATATGGACCTCGATTGCCATTCCATAATGACCTGATAGATGATACTTGTGGCCTAAAGTACTCACTTTGTCCCCGATATGAATACGATTACAAGAAAAACTCATCTAGGATCCAAGAATTTGATATATCAAGTGATCTACTCCTACAATTATTCTTGTATCTAGATGTAGTTGAAACTTGAAGTAGTATGACATCCAAGATTTCTACCATATCTTACTATAAACAAAGACCAACTAATTTGATATCTGATTATATGTGTATCTTCCAATGTACCATCCTATGGTCTCGATGCGATAATTCAAAATCGAATGAATTCGAAATCCAGGCATCCACGTAATATGAGGCTCCTTAGATGGTTTACTCTGGATCTGGATGTGATAACATAATGATATGTTATCAGTCAACATCATCAACCACATCATCAAAAAAATCTATGTAAAATAACCATTCCACATGTCACATCAATAGTGCCATGTATCAAACCTGAAAGCAAATCATCGAATGTCATATGTTCAAATGTAAAATTTCCATGAAAATGCTTATGGAAAATGTCATTTAGCATCCATGTATATGTAGGACGATAAACAAATATTAATGTATTATATTAAGATCTAGATACAATGAATCCAATATATGGCCCAACTTAAGTCAATTCGGTGTAGCTCGGATGGTTGTAAGGAATGATTGTTATCCTCCCCACCCGGGTTCAATTCTCATAACGACATGAATAAAGCTCATAATGAGTATGTTGTAATGTCTTCGAGCCTATATGTATTGGAAAGTTTCCTTTGATTTAAAATTGAATAGCAGGGCAACTGTTATTTCCTCGCGAAAAAAAAATATGGCCCAACTTAAGTGTCTCGTTCAAACTTCATCTGAATATGGATGCAAAGACTACATCCGATATCGATATTGACTTAAAATGTTACAATTTTTTTTTTAATCTCGATACAGATTATCCATTATCTATACATCCAATTTTCAACGCAATTAGTCCATTAAAACAAGAACTAGGTCTGAATTTTAGGCAAATGCGTTACCATTTTGGCATTTTGCAAAATAAATTAGAGATCAAATTGGACCAAATAGATCATTTTAATGAGGAAAATAATTGAAACAAATTAAAATATATCAAAACAATTTTAGAAAATTCTTAAAAAACTATAAAAACAAATCAAATTATGTAAAAATGTGATAAAATCAAAGTTAACTGATGAAAAAATTTAGAGGGATCCCCATTATTTTATGAAGAACTCATATCATAATAGAGGGTTGTTCTCATAATAGAGGGTTGTTCTGCAGGGTACAATGATTGGCAGGTGGACCAATCATGTCTACCATTAAGTTATGTCTACCATTAATGATTTAGGAAGACTTTTATCTATAATATGAAAAATAAGTTTTTTATTTCAAATTCTGAAAATAACAAGAGACTAGTATACTACATACTGGTGATAAATAAGTTTGGGGTTCCAAATACTCAAAACTCAGACATTGGTTTTGCAAAGCTCTCGGTATTTGTTTAATTATGAAATTTATTCTAACCAATCATGAAACAAGTCAAAGGCCTTTTTCTATCAACAATATTTACACACTTGGTTCCTCATCTCCGTTTGCCTAGCATTGCTTCTCTTCCTGTGAGTGTCCATATCCCCAACAAAGGTTCATTAGTACTCTACAAGTATTGCCCTGTTATTAATGAACATCCATAGGCCTACCGAGTTTACTTGTACTTCCCACACTTAAAAGTTCTTTCAAATTCCTTATTTTGTTAAGAAATTTCTTTCACCCTTTTAATTTGTAAATATAGATATCGTTGTAAGGAAGTGGGGTGGCATAGGAGTTGTTTTTATTAGTAAACATTTGAGGCATAAAAACTCTCTTCCAGTGCTAGTTATTGTCTTTATTATTTTTTAATGTTTGTGTCATTAATGCTCTTACAAAAAGAATATTAAAAAAAAAAAGCTTGAGAACAAAAACTTTTAAAAACTAGTTATAACTTAAATATAAAAATTCAATGCAAAAAATGTTCTTCTGAATTTTGTACTATTTTGATATTCTTAGATAAATCCTCCTTGAAGATTTATGTATAATATATTGGTGCCAATTATCATCCCCAAAAACTTCTTGTTGCAACAACCAATAATTAATCCCAATCTATACAAACAAATTCAAAGCTTAATTTGTAAGCAACAAAACTAAAATAAATTTGAAAATTTTCAAAAAATTTCAAATAAAGAATGAAACAATTATATTATGTACAAAAGCAAATTAAAATTAAAACTAAAATATGATAAAAAATATTAAAAATAAATAAAACTTCTAAAACAAGTGTAATATATACAATAAAAAAAAAGAAAATGCTAAAGCCAAAGACTAAAAAACAAATTCAAACATAAAAATAAAAATGAGATGAAAATAAAATTAAACTGAAGAAATCAAATGCTAGTCAGCCAACTCCATATAAAATAAATGAGATTAAAAAATAAACTTAAATTACCAGCAGAATGGGACAAATCATGAAAATAAACGAAGTGTGAAAAAGATGTACAAATTCAATTATGATACTACCTCAAGAATTAAAGAAAGGGAAAGAATTCTACTAGATAGGATTTCTCTACAAACTAAACACCCAAATCCTCGGATGGGGTATTATCCATTGCTAATGGGTTTTGAATTGGGTATGTGACACAACAACACTGGGCTCTAGGGGCCTCAAGCTAGGTGTGGGAGCGTGGGAAAATCCCCACTACAAAATTTGGATTTTGATTCTCGTTGGTATCCCCATCACATAAACCTTCGTCGGGAGATGCAATACAACACTGCAGATGTAGTGGATCTTAAATTTTGGTACTCGACTCTTATAACGAAATTAAAAATCATTACTATGTTGTGCACAAGTGAAATGATGATGGATTTTCTCTTCGGTTTCATCACTTATGTGACCTCCATTCTAGTTTGGTATTTTTCCTCTTGTTACTGGAGTTGGAATAGGCATAAGTTTGTTTAATTTTGAGTGATGAAGGATACTACAGGATTAACCATGCCGCACCAAAGAGGATGCTCCAAACGTGGCCGAGGTGATCATATCCACCTGGGTGTATTTCCACTTGTCCCGAAAGATCTGTCTCCAAAAGCAAGAGGCATAGGTCCATGAATTCTCCATAGAGATCATCCTTTGCTCGTCAGCATGACAATGGGCATACTTCCATCAGGTGGGCATACCAAGTAGAAAGGTTCAACCATCATGGAAATTCTCTGTGGTTTTCTCTGAATTCTTTCCCAGGTCTATCGTGTCCTTCTAGTGCTCCACATATCTCTTCTCCTAAGACATCAAACCATGAATTTGGAGAATTCTCTTATGGCTCTCCATGCTCCTCGTCTGGTGGAAGCATACATCACATTCATGATGCCTTCGACATCCTCCAACAATTGATATTTGAGTTACGCAGTGAGGTAGCCAACCTCAAATTTTGTCTAAAGATTATGGAACATCGAATCTCCATGTTAGAAGAAATGAGCGACAATCCTGGTGCCTTGTTAACTCAGGTTGCAACATGCAAGCAATGGCCTATTCTCCTTCCCTTGGGGAATTTCGATGACACTTTGATTGAAAGATAAGTTCATTTCACCGATAAAAATGTCTTTGTTTTAGTAGTAATATTATCTTTTTAGTTTTGTTGTATTTTCCAGCTCTCTGTCTTGTAATCTATGGAATATTTAAGTTTTTAGTTCAATTTGGTGTCCATGTGAGGCACATTATACTAACATTATGGTGTTGAGTTGGTTTCCATCCATGGAAACTCAGGTCCCAATAGAAACATGTATGTATGAAATGGTATTTTATGAAAGATGATACATAAAACACTTACTTAGCAAAAAAAAATTAAAAACCCAATTAAAAGGATTCCCAAGGGAACATATACTACCATGGATGAGGCATAATCATTAAGTGAAAATGTAATGTTTCACCTTCTTGGTAAGCCCTCTTTCAAATTTCAAATTACCATTAATTTAAAAAGAGTTAATTGAATCAAATAATGTATAATATTCCACCAATTCATAAGGTGACTCATAAATACTACAACAACTAGAATACCAACATAACCTATTAGATAGATGGGATCCAACAACTATATATACATTGAAGTTATGCAAAAATAAATTCAATTTTTTTTTTACAGAAATTAGATCTTTGTTACAAATCAATGGAAACTTGTTCATGGAAAATCATCGCCAACAAGTATTATTCGAAGAGATGCAATCAAATTTAATATCATCAATCAATTTTAACATCATCTATATCTTTCATTAAAAGATCATAATGAAAAAATCTCTTTTCTATAGAGAAGATTGAGCACTTAGATGTGTAGAGGTCAGAAAATGAAAGTCACTAATAATAATCTTTTCAATGTGCAATGTCTAATTTTGTTGTGTAGATCCTTCATTGTGATAGATCACATGAAAACCTAACATAACCATCACCATAGGGTGAAGTGTTTCAATGTTATTAGCTTCCAATGAATCATCATAAATAACCTCCTTTCCTTGGAGGATGCACATAACAAGTTAGATTGGTTATTATCAACATGAATACTCAAGGAAAATGTATGTATTTACCCAAAGTCATTATTAAATTGATTCATTTTTAATCTAATATATTTAGCAAAATCATTTGAAATTTCACAATTGCTCTTTTTCATAAAGACTCTCTCATGTTCTAATTCTAACTTTAAATCTACACGAGTTTCAATATAAGAATAAGAGTACTTATTACTAGAAGTACATTTTGCAAATAGATTTGTATATAATCACAAATAACTTTCCGAAGATATTAATTCAAATGATTCTCTATTGTTTAACTAACTATTGACTTTTCTATATCTATATCATCATCATAAATCAATGATATTGAATCGTCTTCAAATAATTCTTCTTCAGGGGAAATGGAATGAGCATGTATTTCATGGTCATCAATATATGGTAAGAGATAAAAAATATTATCATTATCAACTAATAGATCAATATCCTTTGTTCTAATAGGATGATCATTACATACATTGAGATTATCTTTTTTCTATGTACAAGGAAGAGAAACAATATAAATAAATCCTTCCATTAAATCTTGTGTGAAAGAGTTTT
>ML797731.1:109025-128481 GCA_009831015.1 Picea engelmannii
AGTTGAGTTTAGATGTTGCATTGGTTTTGTCACCATGCAACATTGGGATCATCACCATACTAATGTGCACTTGCCTTGGGATCATCACCAAACTAGCGCATTACAATTGATTCTTTGATCTACTCCTCACTACTCTCTGTTCAGTCAGTTAACTGAAGACTATTTGACTAGTTAACTCAGCTAGGTGGCAGTTCACTCCCATAACTGCCTGAGAGACTAGACTAGGTGGCAGTTCACTCCCGTAACTATTGATGTGTTTCCAGATCACTTTAGAACACCACTATGGTGCATTGGTTCTCCTCCAGTTCAAATTGGTTGAGTTATACATAGTATATCATGTGTAAATTATTCATTATTCATTATGGTTAATTTGAATTCTTCCATTTTTTCCCTCCTTCTTCTTCTTTCTTAATTTCTCTCTACAAATTTTTATAGTATTTTCTAGATAGATCTATTTTGTGCAGGTTCAACACATTTACATGTTATCAGAGCCGATGGACTAATAAGAAAAAGGTACGCCAATTCTTTTTGTAGGTACAAAAGATTGAAGACAGCGGAAAGATGTATTTCCAAAAAGAATTCATTCTTACACCTTACAACTACTTTGCATGGAAGGAGAGATTAATGATTCATATCTGAACTAGAGGATTGTACAGGTTAACCTTGAATATAGATACAAAACTAACATCATCCATAGAAAAATTCAAGTACTTAAATCAGATGGATGAAGCACTCAGAATGATTTGCAGTCTCATTTCTCCTGATCTCCTTTTTCACATATCTTCCTGTAAGAATCCTAATGAATCCTGGACCACCTTGGAAGGGCTCTTTGGAAAATGGTATGAGATGAGGGGACACATGCTAGAGGTGGAATGTCTCACATTCTATCAAAAAAGCTTCGACAATATCCAAGATTTCCTTACAAAATTCAAGGATTTAATGTCGCAACTCAAAGCTTGCAGGGTTGATAGATATAAGGAGGAGAAACAAATGGTTCTCACTATTCTCTCCAAACTTAGTCCCAAATTATTTGTATTCGTATCCACATTCCATTCTGTAAGATTCGCCTCTGGAGCCACCTGGAATATGCCTTCTCTTGAGGACTTTATTGAATCCATGACACAAGAGAAAACCAAGCTCATCAACATGGGAAAAATCAAAGGCCCAAAGGCACATGCACTTACTGTGAAAGATGGAAACCACCAATATCATAAATCTAAATATAAAGACAAAATGAAATCGCATGCACATCCGAATAAGGAAGGGTACACAAAACCCTTCATCGATGCCTCCATATCCAAAGGGGGAAAGGGAAGAAAAAGGGAGAAATGCACGAACTGTCACAAAGAATTCCATCTAGAATCCACATGCATGCAAAAAAAAATAGATCTAATGTCTCAAATACTTCAGCAAAACAACCTTGGATATCGCATCCCCGAGGGTGCCAAGAAGAAGAAGGGAGAAGATCTGAATCCCAAGAAAGGCAATTATATACATGCCTTGATTGCCATCAACTCCTCTCTTGACGCTTGGATCGTAGATTCAGGAGAATCACACCACATGGCTGCCTCAAAAGAAATATATTCTTCATTGGATGCATGCAAAGGTACTCTGATTATGATGGGGGATAAATCTTTTGTTGAAGTCACCAGCAAAGGAAGGATTGAACTCACCAACGAAAGCTTCGAGAATGTGTTTCATGTTCGCAAACTCTCCATCAACCTTCACTCCATGTATCATATGACAAATTTCGGCACTTGAAAGAAAGTCATATTCACACCAAATTTTGTGGACATCTATGACATGCAAACCAACTCCAGGTTTTCTACCAGTGAGGTTAATCATCAATCTAGATTGTATACCTTTTTTGAATTCATTGAACCTAATTTTTCTTTAGTGCTTACTCAATATGATGAACGTAGTAGGATATGACACGAAAGGATTGGACATTTGAATTTCATATACATGCAACAACATAGCAAGAAAATATTTGTTGATGGTCTACCAGAAATCCATTTCTCCAAGGGAGTATGTGAGGGATGTGTTCTCATAAAACAACATCAAGAGAAATTTGCCAAAGGAAAGTATCAGAGAGATTTTGCACCTTTATATATGATACACAACGACCTTATGGGTCCTTTTCCGCATCCATTCATCAGAAAAGAAACTTTTTTTCTCATTTTTGTTGATGGTTTCTCACGTTCTACATGGATCTACTTTCTCAGGAAAAGATTTGAGGTCTTTCAACACCTCGAAGATTTCAAAGCCTTGGTTCAGACACAGTTCAGAAAGAAGATCAAATTCCTCTGAACTGATAAAGGGGAAGAGTATGTCAATCATGATATCCATGATCATCACCATGAGGCAAGTATTTAGTTGCAACATACAGTTCCCTATACTCCACAACAAAACGAAGTTGGTGAGCGGAAAAACATATCTCTAAAGGAGATGGCATCTTACATGTTGCATGCAAAGTCACTACCACCGAGACTATGGGCCAAAGAACTTAATTGTGCAAAATACATACAAAATAGATATCCCCATAGATATGTCATGGATAATACCTCCTACAAGGCTTGGAGCGTCCTCAAACCAGAAGTGACCAACTTTCGCATTTTTGGTTCGCATGCATGGGCCTGGATTGCCTCTGAAAAGAGGTAGGAACTTGATCCAGAGAGCATTGAGTGTATTTTTGTTGGATATGTTGACGATGTGAAGGGATATAGGATTATTGATATTTCCTTGGATCGTCTCATGATTGAGAATAATGCCCAATTCAAGGAAAGTGTCTCACATGTACCTCAATAGCCGCATGCAGACACCTTTATTATTCCACCTGTCTGATATGATGAGAATGCACATGCCAATTCTTCTTCAGACGAGAGTTTCGATTCATAGGACTCAGATGATTCATATTCAGAGTTAGTACAGTCAGATCTAGATTCAAAGCATCTAGATGCAGTTGGAGAGCTATATCAAAGGTCCAAGTGGGCACATACTACTCTTCAGGATGCAGGGGATCTTGTTGGTGATCCAAGCGATACTAGGAGGACTTGATTTGATTTCAAGGAGCCTCATGTTTCACTCACTACTAGTGAACTGTTTCCCTCTAGACATCTTTTCTTGGTTCAGTCTTCAGATCCATGGTCTTATGGTGAGGCTATTGGAAATCCCTTTTGGGAATCCGCCATGCAGGAGGAGTACAAGTCCCTCCTTGAGAACTAGACTTGGGTTCTGGTTCCCCTTCCTTCTGGGAGGAAACTTGTTATATGTATATGGGTCTACAGGACCAAGAGCGTAGCAAATGGAAAGATTAGTAGATACAAAGACAAGCTTGTTGCCAAAGGATTTCAACAAGTGCATGGAATTGACTATGATGATACCTTCGCTCCAGTAGAAAATATGGATTCCATACGATTAGGACTTTCCATTGCGACATCCAAGGGATGGGATGTCCATCAGATGGACATGAAGAATGCATTTCTTCATGGTGATGTATCTGAGGATATTTATATAGAGCGACCCTAGGGATTTATGCAGGACTCATCTTTGGTCTGTCGACTAAAGAAGTCCCTTTATGGCCTCAAGCAGGCTTCGAGGGAATGGTATCCCAAGATGGAATCCTACTCATTGTCACATAACTTTGTACATTGTAAATTAGACCCGAATGTCTACATTATTAGGACGACTGATCACTTCTACTCTTAGTTATGTATGTTGATGATTTGTTGATCATTGGTTTCTTGACTCTAGCGATTGTTGCAGTCAAGAGGAATCTACATGATAGGATTTTGATGACGAACATGGGTCCGCTACACTTCTTCCTTGGACTCGAGATCATTTAGGATGCATTAGGCATCAAACTATCTCAGGCCAAGTATGCATGAGATCTGATTGAGAGATTTCACATGAGAGACTGCAAGTCTACTCCAACTCTTTTCCTATCAAGAGTTAAACTTGAGGATGGTGGGGGGACTCTACTGGTTGATAGCACACTGTACATAAATCTTGTGGGGAGCTTGTTGTATCTCACACACTCCAGACCAGACCTCTCCTATGTAGTTGGTGTTGTTTCCAGGTTCATGCAGGAGATGCATGAGCTACATTAGAAGGCTTCAAAGCATATTCTTTGATACGTACACGGAATCATCACCTTCAACATTCATTATGCAGAAGACTCTACATTAGATATAATTGATTTTACTGATTCTGACTGGGAGGGCAATAACACTGATCACATGTCCACTTCTGGTTACTCACTCAGTCTTGGTTCCAGTCCTATCTATTGGTCAAGCAAGAAGCAAGCTGTCATTTCTCTATATTCAGTCGAGGCAGAGTACAAAGAGGTAGTTAACATAACCATTCAGGCTATGTGGCTACAACATTTTCTCACTAACTTGGGCATTCAGTTTCATCGTCCGATCTTCATCTGGTGTGACAACCAGAGCACTATGAAGTTCTGTAGAGATATAGTTTAGAGGCAACCAACGAAGCACATCGAGATCCACATGCACTACATCTGGGACTTAGTACATGAGGGGATCATCGACCTATAGTTCTTTCCTTCAACAGAACAGACGAAAAACATCTTCACCAAGACCTTCACTGAAGAGAAGTTACATTCTCTTTGAAGTCATCTTGGAGTGGAGGACACGGTTTCCTAGCAACTGTAGTTCTTCTTTTTACATACATTGTACCTTGAGGGGGGGGCGGGGGGTTTCCCATGAGGTTTTCCCTCTTTCCTCACTTTATTTCAGTTTATCTTTTTTATTTGGGTACCTAACATGGCATCGTTGTCAGGACCCATTCTTTATTTTCACCATAGTGATTTTCAGGGGGGCTGTTGGAGTTACATCACACACACCTAGGATTTATTTTTCCTAATTCTTTTCCTTGTTTATTGGTCATAATTAGTCATTATCTAGTCTTCTATATATTAGGGGAGAATATTCCACCTGGAGAATATTCTCTTTCAGTTGACACTTTAGTTTGACTAGTTGAGTTGAGCTTAGATGCTGCATTGGTTTTGTCACCATGCAACATTGGGATCATCACCATGCTAATGCATACGTGCCTTGGTATCATCACTAGACTGGTGCATTACCCTTGATTTCTTGTTCTACTCCTCACTACTCTCTGTTCATTTAGTTAACAAAAGACTAGTTGACTAGTTAACTCAGCTAGGTGGCAGTTCACTTCTGTAACTGCCTGCAAGACTAGACTAGGTGGCAGTTCACTCCCATAACTGCCCGAGAGACTAGACTAGGTGGCAGTTCACTCTTTTAACTTTTGGTGTGTGTTCAAATCACTCTATACTACCACTATGGTGCATTGGTTCTCCTCTAGTGTGCATTGGTTGAGTTATACAGAGTATATCATGTGTAAATTATTCATTATTCATTACGCTTAATGTGAATTCTTCCATTCTTTCTCTCCTTCTTCTTATTTCTCAATTTGTCTTTGCAAATGTGTGTAGTATTTTCTAGCTAGATCTATTATGTGGAGGTTCAACATATTTACAAGAGGAAGAAGTTATGTCAAAGATGGATGCAATAGCAGTTCTGGAAATACTGGTCGAAGAGGTCAAAACCCAAGTACCAATCATCCAAGTGGTCAAAGAAATGACAAGTCAAAGAGTCAATGCCATTTCTATAAAAGTTATGGATATTGTGCATATGAGTGTATAAAGAGACAATATAATCAGAACAAGCAAAGTCAATATCAGTTAATCAATGCAAATACCCAAACTCTCCCTATGTTTATGGCACACGCTTTAGAAATGCCTAACATTGTAGAAATTCATAATATAGTGTTACCATTTGAATGCAATGTTGCTCAAGCAATTCCATGTGACATATGGTATTTAGATTCAGGATGCAGTAACCACATGACATGAAACATATAATTGTTTTCTAGTTTGGATGAGTCAATCCAAACCAAGGTTACACTTACAACATATATTCAAGTCACTCTTTTAGGTAAAGGCAATATAAACATTTTAACAAAGCAAGGAGAACAAAGAGTTATGCCTGTTGTATATTATGTTTCTGGTCTAAAGCATAATTTGATGAGCACATGGCAATTGTTACAAAAAGGATATAGAATCTACATGGAAGATAATCACTATGTGATTATGGATAAATGCTCAAGCAATCTACTTATTGAAAAAATCCAGATGACAAGTAAGAGAATATTCCCATTGACATTAAAGACATCTAAGAAGAAGAATACAATGCTAGTTTTTTATAAAAGAAAAAGTGTGCAGTTAGACACTGCATTTACAACAGAAAGTGTGCGCAGTACTAATGAAGAAAATAAAGTGCGCAGTATCAAGAAAGGAGAAAATGGCACAGAGATGAAGGAAACATTCCAATCTGAAATACATGATGATTCCTCGTTATGGAATTTCATATTTGGACATTTAAACTTTGAAGGTCTAAAGATGCTACACACAAAAGATATGGTAAAAGGTTCGTCATTGATTGAAAAACCATAAATGATATGTGAAGGCTATATATTTGGCAAGAAAAACAGAGAATCATTTCCAGTTGGAAAGTCTTACAGAGAAAAAGCTCCAATGAAAATTGTGCATTCAGACATTTTTGGACCAATCCAAACAACACCCATAGGAGGTAGTAGTTATTTTCTGACATTTATTGATGATTTATCAAGAAATACATGGATTTATTTCCTAAAGAATAAATTTGACGCATTGGGTTGTTTTCAGTAGTTTAAATCACTTGTGGAGAAACAAAGTGGTTATTACATCAAGTGTCTAAGAAATGACATAGGAGCAGAATACATGTCAAGAGAATTTCAGAACTTTTGTAAAGTTCATGGAATCTACAAGAAACTTATCGTGTGATACACACCATAGAAAAATGGTGTCACAGAGAGAAAGAACATAACCATCATGAAAATGGCATGCAGTATGTTGAGAGCCAAACATTTTTCAAATGAGTATTGGGATGAGGCAGTAGCAACTGCAGTATAAATCTTGAACAAATGTTTGACAAAGTGTGTGAAGAATAGAGTTCTTGAAGTATCCTGGACATGATCAATGCACAATGTGGCACATTTAAATTTTTTTGGTTGTGTCACATGCTCACATGTTCCAGATGAGCTGAGAAAGAAGTTGGACAGTAAATGACAAAATTGTATATTTGTTGGATATTGAAAATAAACAAAAGGATACAAGTTGTAGACCCTGTCGCAAGAAAATTCATAATCAGTCGCAATGTTCATTTCGTGGATAATGAAGCATGGGATTGAACCATAACAAAGACAATCAAAATTATGGATGAAATGGAGCATGATGAAACATAATAAGAAGAGGTGTTTCAAACACCATGTATAAGTTAGTGCGCACTCCCTTCTACACCTGCCACTGTGACACAAATTACCATGCAGAGTACTCTAGTAAGAACAACAAGTGTGCAATATACACCTAGAGCGCAACAAAAACCAGTGAGTAGTCTGAGCAACTCTACATACTGAGATCCAACATTAGCAAGTTTGTTACCAAGAAAGACAAGAAGTCCGTGCAACCTCTATAATGAAGATGCATCAAATTCATTTTCATTTTTTTCTATGTTTTCACAAATAGATGATTCATTAAACTTTGAAGAAGAAGTCAAAAATGATGTATGGGCACAAGCCATGGATGAAGAAATCATATGCATAGAGAACAATCAAACATGGAAATTAGTAGATTTACCTAAAGACAAAGATGTTATAAGTTTCAAGTGGATTTATAAAACCCAGAAAGATGCAGAAGGAAAAGTACATAAGTAAAAGGCAAGCTTAGTTGCAAGAGGCTTTAGACAACAACCTGGAATTGATTTCAATGAAACATTTGCACCAATTGTGCGCATGGACACAGTCAGAACTGTGTTAGCTAGTTCCACACCGTACAAATGGCCAGTTTATCAGATGGATGTAAAGTTATCTTTTTTTAATGGAAACTTAGAAGAAGAAGTATATGTGGAACAACCGCAAGGTTATGCAGTTCCAGGACAAGAAGACAAAGTGTACATATTGAAGAAAACATTGTATAGATTAAAGCAAGCTCTGAGAGCTTAGTACAGTCACATAGATTCCTATCTCACATACAATGGATTTCAGAGAAGTGAGAGTGAGCCAACACTATACATCAAAGAATATCAACAAGGTAACATGTTAATTGTTTGTCTATATGTGGATGATTTGATATTTACAGGTGACTTTAGCATAAAATAATTCAAGTCACTCATGAAGGATGAATTTGAAATGACTGATTTAGGGCTTATGAGATATTTCTTGAGAATAGAAGTTCACCAATCCAGAAATGGTATCTTTATCTCGCAGTCCAAGTATGCACATCGAATATTGAAAAGATTCAATATGGAGGATTCAAAAGAAGCACCAACACCTATCATAATAGGATTGAAGTTAAGAAAGGAAGATAAAGGGTCCAAGGTGGATCTCACACTATTTAAAAGACTGGTAGGAAATCTTATGTATCTCATAGAGATGAGACCTGATATTATGTATGGAGTGAGCCTAATTTCAAAGTTCATCAAAACTACAAAAGAATCACATTGGAAGGTTGGAAAGAGAATCTTGAGATATGTGAATGGAACAAAATATTTTTGCATCAAGTACTCCACTTCATAAGAGTTCAAACTCATTGGATACACTGATAGTGATTGTGGAGGAATCATAGATGACAGGAAAAGTACCTTTGACTACAGGTTTCATTTTGGAACAGGTATGGTATCATGGGCATCAAGGAAGCATCCCATAATGACTCTTTCTTTAGCAAAGGCAGAGTACGTCACAACTACAAGTGTAGCTTCTAAAGCAGTTTGGATGAAAAGAATGTTAAAATATTTGTTGTAGGAACAACATGAACCAACAATAGTATTCTATGACAACAATTTATCGATCATGTTCTCAAATAATCATGTGTTTCACAAGAAAACCAAGCAAATTGATACAAGGTATCATTTCATCAAAGAATTGGTGAATAACAAATAGATTTGTTTAGAGTTTTGCAGGTCAAAAGAACAAGTCCCAAACATTTTTACAAAGGATTTAACAAGAGATGCATTTCATCATCTCGCAGTAGTATGGGAGTCCGTGCATTAACAAATGAGTGAAACTAAAATGTAAAACTCAAATTTTTGATGTAATTTTTCATTTGTAATCCCACCTACTTATAATTAAGGGGGAGTGCTGGAAATTGTAATTACAAGTTGGTGAGATATTTACATATCCGTCGATTTTTCTATCAGTCAATATGTCAGTAGTCGAATTGTCAGCGAGATAATCTAACAGACTGCAAGTACAAAGTTGCACATTTACTAAAAAGTTAGTTGGAAAGAGGACGGTATAAATGGATTCGGTATCTATCTTCTCGGGTTTAATTAGGTGGTTGACGATTCATTCATATTAATGGTAGTATTTAATGTTGAGTCAGTCTTATGTTCTATAGGAAGTTACAGTCGTAGTCTATATAATTCCGAGTCATTCAGTTAGTAGATGATGTTGAAGAGAAGTAGTTGATTGAGAGCAGAAAAGAGAGGTAGAGATAACAGTCGAGAACCAACAACATCTGAGGAGTGTAAGAAGTCTGAGCAGAGGCTTTGTGTCTATGAAGTCAGTAAAACAAGTCATTGGAGCTAAAGCTCATCTTAATATTGTATTCTGTAATCGCGCGCACTGCGCCGAAGTTGATTAATATAAAGCAATTTGTGTATTAACAAAGTTCTTTATTATTTATGAGTTTATGTGCTAAGTAAGGCACTATGTTATTCCCATTAATAAATAATTTCATTAAGTGTGAGTATTCAAAATGAGCAACAAACTAGGCAATATGGGCACTATGTAGTGGTCTTGAGAACTCTGGGGCTTAGCTTGTTTGGTGCTTAGTATAAGAAACTGCGTCGCGAAGAGTACACTGCATGGACCGTCATGCCACCGATGCTGACTTATTTTGAGTGTCCTCTAGAAACAGTGAGTGATTGTCTATTCTTCCATGATGGCTCTACACAACTCAACACAAAAAATAAAAATCCACTCTAGAGCACCCATTACACAAAAAATAAAAAAAATCCTCTTACAACACTCATTACACAAAAAAATATAAAACTCCACTTACAACACTCATTACACAAAAAATAAAACACTCCACTTCCAGAGATATCTAGGACTCCGTGAGGGAGCTACCTAGAGCACATGGCTCTTATACCAAATTGAATTATCAACCATCATAATAACACGAACCTTTTGATGGGGTCCTGTAAGGCGTTCTTTCTGGAAGTGCAACCAAACTTTGTCGTCCACCTAAAACTTATGTGGAACCCGATGTTGATCATGGTGCTGCTTGTACTTGTCATTGGATTTCTGTACGATATCCTAAACCTGTTGGCAGATGTGATGGATCCTCTCAATGAGCCGGATGGCTTTGTCAGCCTCATTTGGAGCAAGAGAGGAGTCAGTCGAGGTGACCACAAGGGGAAGTGCAACATCTATGGGACCCAATGGTTGGAATCCTAACCCCACTTGAAAGGGGTTTTTGCCGGTTGAGCTATGCAGGGCTCGGTTGTAGCTATGTTGGACATAGGAAAGACTCTCATCCCATGTCCGAGGGTGCTTGGAATTATACATGCGTAGGATATGCATGATCATTCGATTTATGACCTCATTTTGGACATCTATCTGGGGGTGGAAGGCCGTGGATTTGGTGAGCTTGCTATCCAGCAATGACCAGAGGTTCGACTAGAATGTGTTGAGAAATCGACTATCTTGATATGAGACAATGGTTTGTGGGATTCCAAAATGTACACAGACCCGTTCAAAGAAGATCTTGGCAGTGGATTCTATTGTGATGCTCTTCTTGCAAGCAACCAAAATCGCCATCTTAGAAAAGCGATCAACAACCACAAAAACACAGTCATTTCCCCGCTTGGTGGATGGGAGGCCCGACATGTAGTCCATTGAGATGGATTCCCATGACTTGTCAGGAGTAGGAAGAGGGTTGTATAGGCCCTGTTTCTTAGTGTTTGGTTTGGGAATAGCACATATAGTGAAAGACCTGATATACTTGTTGACCTCCTCTCAAAGTTTTGGCCAGTAGAAATGTTTTTGTAGCATTACCACTGTCTTTTCGATGCCAAAGTGTCCTACCACACAACTATAGTGGGCTTCCTAGATCAGCTTCACTCGCTCACTTGATGGAACACATATATGGCCCAGTCGACAGAACAACCCATCTTGAATATGGAAATTATCGACAATTTCCTTTGCACCCAACATTTGGTAGGTGGTGGAAAAGTCCGGGTCTATCTCATAGAGTTGGGGCCATCCAAAGGTCTCATGGCCTCAAGAGTCTAGCACTGTGGTGAGTGTCGCGAATGGTGGTCTGCTGAGGAAATCAACGATGTGGTTGGTGCATCCTGTTTTATACTTGATGTTGAAGTGGAATTGCTGCAAGTATGTGGACCACTTTTGATGACGGCCATTCTGCAATTTTCCTTATGTCTGCATGGACTGCAGTGGATTATGATCAGTGTGGATGATTGTCTCCCTTCCAAGAATGTAATGTCTCCACTAGCGACAGGCTTGCACAATGGAGTACATTTCTTTGTCATAAGTAGGGTACTTACAGACAACATTTGATAGTGTCACACTATGATAGGCCACGAGGTGGTCGTGCTGCCTGAGAATGGCACCCACAACATAGTCTGAAGCATCAGTCTCAATCTCAAAGGGCTGTTGCAGGTCTGGTAGTGAAAGTATTGGGGCTAAGCACAAGTGCTACTTCAAATCATCGAACGCTGGTTGTTGGGGCCAACCCCACACAAATTTTTCCTTACCACCACCCCTGGTTATTTGGCTGATGGCCCATGCAATATGGGAGAATCCCAACACAAACCTACGGTAGAAATTGGTAAGGCCTAAGAAGCTCCGAAGCTCAGTGAGTATGGTCGGGGCTGGCCAATCATGGATGACTTGGATCTTGGTTGGATCCACATGTATGCCATGTTGATCTATGATGTAGCTTAGGTAATGGACCCTGTCCATGCCGAAGGAGCATTTTTCCAAGTTGGCGTATAGCTTGTGCTACTGCAGGGTGTGCATAACCTGTTGAATATGCTGCAAGTGTTCAACCCAAGTCTTGTTTTAAATGAGAATGTCATCCAGATACACCACTACCAAAGTATTGGTGAATGGTCCCAGGATATCATCCATCATCCTCATGAAAGTAGTTGGAGCATTTGTCAGACCAAAGGGCATGACCAACCATTCAAAGAGGCCTTCCTTTGACTTGAAGGTGGTCTTCCATACATTAGTTTGTTCTATCAGGAGTTGGTGGTAGCCAGACTTCAGATCAATGTTACTGAAGTATTTGGCCCCTATGAGTTGATCAAGGAGGTCTTTGATTTAGGGAATCAGGTACTAGTTTCTGACTGTGATTTTACTCAAAGCCTGATAATCAATGCAAAGTTGCCAGGTTCCATCTTTCTTCTGTATCAACTCGATTGGGCTCCCGCAAGGTGATGATATGGGATGGATGTTCCCCTTGTGGAACAATTCTTGGATCTGTCACTTGATCTTCTCATTCTCTAACAGAGAGCGGTGATAGATTGGCCCATTTCGCAGCGGTGCGTTCGGGTTCAGATCGATGGGGTGCTTGACCTGGAAGTGCAGAGGTACCCCGGTAAGTGAGGAGAATATGTCTGAGTATTCTTCCATTACCTTATCTACTTTCTTCTGTTGTGTGAAGAGGTCGACTGCAGAGACCCTAGATGTGGCTGTGATGTTTCTCTCATTCTGAGAGAGAATCACGAAGAAGACAAACTTCCTCGTCTGAGAGATGATGTTCCTGCATTGCTTAGCAAAGATCAAGAAAATAGCACTAGGTGGGACAGCCTCGGGTATCCTGTACAATTTGATGTTCAAAGTAATAATAACACTACAAGGCCTAGAATCATGTACAACATGACATTTCCATAAATAAGGTTGGCCCAAAAGAACATCACAAACTTTGAGAGGAGCAACATCACACAATACCTCGTCTTTGAAGGGCTTGATGCCATATGACAGCCGACACTGTTGGCTGATGCAGAGATCGCTTCCTTGGTGGAGCCATCCAATGGTGTAGGGTTGTGGGTGCATCGTTGTCAATAGGGCCAACCCCTTGACGACCTCTGCTGAGATGAGGTTCTTCTGGCTGCCACTATCAACGATGAAGTGCAGCGGGGTTCCTTTTACCCACATCTGTGAATGGAAGAGGTGCTCTCCTTCTGGCTCGTTTGGTTCACCATGTTGGAGTTTGGTGGTAGCAACGGTGGCACTGGGTTCCGAATCAATGATTCGTCTTCCCCTTTCTGGTTCTAACTCAGTTTCAGAACCTGCATCTGATTCAGAGGCTTTCACTTCAGCCACCAGTGTCTTCTTTGAGCGATAGTCAGCGATGTTATGCCAAGGGCTCTTGTGTAAGTCACACCACTTCCCGGTATCTTTCTTTGTCTTTCTGGTGTCCTTCTTTTCTTGCGACTTGGACTGGCTGTCCTGATACTGTCCATCTTTGCTCTATCCTTTTTTTAGTGGGTTGGGGCCACCCTTTCCTGGCTTTTTTTGTGAGGGGTTCCCCGACCCAAATTGTCGTGTCTTTTGTTTGAGCTTCTGCTCGATTTTGACAACATATCGGTAGGCCGCGCCCAAGGATGAGATGTCTAGAAATTCCATTTCAGTCTGGATGTATCTATGCAGAGAATCACGATACTTGAGCACCAGATGTCACTATGAATCTTTGATACGAAACTTGGTGCGCAAGGTATGGAAAATATTTGTGAAATCTGGCACTGCTTGGTCCATTTTGTATACAAGTTGTCATAACTTCCGACAGGGTAGTATTGTTCCTTAATAACATCCCTGAGTGATTCCCAAGTGGCGATGACTGTAAATAATGAGGGTTCCTCTGCTTCCTTTTTCTCACAGAAAGTTTTGCACGAATCTTTGACATGGGGAACGACTTTGAGGAGCACGAAAGTAATTTTTTCTCTATTCGAAAAATTATGGACAGGAAAATACCCTTCTAGTAGATTCAACCACTTGTCTACAACATCTGCATCTATCTAACCTTCAAATATAGGAATATCGAAGTTTATTTGTACCTTGAAGGGGGTGGGTCCTCCGCTCGAAGAAGATGCATCACCTATTGGTAGTCGCCCGAAGGATTTGTGCAAATTTATCCATCATCTCATTCCTCTGTTTCATGAGTTCTTCTTTAATCAATAGTTTGAAAGGATCTTATGTCCCATCATCTTTCTTTTCTCCTTCCATGAGAGGTCACTTGGCTGTGCGAGAACTTTTGTCCTCAAGAGAAACAAGCTCGAGACCTAACTCTTTGTACTCTGACCTCATTAGGGACATGCATTAAGACAACAAGGAGAAGACCACTCTAATACCACTGATTCAGATTTTATGAGCAAAATGAAATGACTACAGATTATTATCAGATGCTTAACACAGAATAACAGAGATACAGTAAAACTGGTTTTCTATTCAATAAGGAAATAAGCTAGAACTGTAAAATGCAGTGGAAAACAAGCTTCCTGGAATGGTGGTGGCTTATCTCTGAGAAGAGATGTGATGGATATGCTCATTCGCAAGAAGATGATTACAATGAGGCTCTCAAGGCGCTTTTACAATAAACATGAGTTTCAAAAACCCTAAACATCCAAAAACCTAACCCTAGGAGATGAAGCGCCAAAAGTCATGTGGGCCCCGTTTGGGTAAGCCAGTACAACAACTTCTCAGAGTCGTAAATTTTGCATACGATCTTCATTTTAATAATATGATAGCCCATTGGAAATATCTATCCGAGGACTACAACAGTTGCACAATATTTCATGATGAAATTTTGCCTCAAAACAACTCCAGAAGTTCAGGACCCAAAAATCTGCTAAAAATAATAAATTATCAAAATTGCGAGAAAGTTGTTTTGAGCATGCTGGAAAAGTTGGGTGGCCACGGATATCCACTTGGATCAGTGAACTTTACATGATATTTTATTTTGGCATGCTACTCAATCTAAGATTATATTTCAGAATCCTAGCCAATGTAGGAATCTTGATTAGTGAGGAATCATGATTAATGACCTTTGTGGATTAAAGAAAATAAGTATGAGAAATACACCTTCGTTAATGAACATTTATCTAAAATAGGAAAACAATGTATACCCTTGGTAGTTCCATTAATGATATTGTTTTATTTTTTTATTTTTTCATATTATAAAATAACCCTTTTCGTTGTTCTATGAGACAATAATTCACACTGACACGAGTAAATTTACTCTGATAAAACAAAGTTTAGTTTAGAAAGAAAAAATGAATACATTTGACTTTTCACATGATAAAATAACTCTTTTTAATCATCTATGAGATAATCATGGAGAATTGGCATGGGTTAACTATCTAATTGGTGTGCTTCTAAATATATAATTGCAAAACAATTTATTATATTATATTGTGAGTGAAAATAAGAAAAAATATGAGCTTTAAATCCAAGGAATATGGATTCCTTTGTGATTATTATAGGTTGGGTATATTATCTGAAATCCCAAATCCTAGGAATACGTATTTCTTTAGCATTGTTATAGGTTGGACAAATGTTATAATTCTCATCAAAAAAATAAATGAGGTGCTTCGTGGTTCTAGTTTTAAAGATCGGGTAATAATGTTCCATCATCAAGAATCTTGTTTGTGTATAATAATAAATATGACCTTGTATTTTTAAGGTTGACATGAAAAATAAAAAGCCATCTTAAAGAAACCCATTATGGTCTAAGGGGTTTTAGTTGTGAAGAAGAGACCTAATTTGATAACAAGGAGACATTCATTGAAGGTTAGTCCTTCATATTTGATTAAGAGTTCCAATCCACAAGTTTAAATTTACATGAATTTTAAAATCATATGCATGCAATAAACTTTGAATCCAAGAAAATGTCAAGCAATAAAGCAGGGCATCTGTCCTGTGACATTATTCATCTATAATTTGCATGGAATTTGTTTTCCATCTACCATATGCATGGGAAGTAAGTTTAAAGGGAGGAACAATATCAAGTTGAAGACTAGTTGGCTATGTGTGTTTCCCATGTGCTTTCCTATATCTTTTCTTTCCTATTTACTTTGATGTTTGGTCAATTGTGGAACTGACATATGAACTAACAAAACAAATTGAATCTGCTTTTTCCATTTGAGTTGCATAGCATAATTCTCTTGGAAAATCATATTTCAAATATGGGGGAGTTTTGGTTTCATCACTGGCAGAAGCAGGGGCATTGATCTCATCAACATAAGCAACAAAAACATCTGAGCAATTTGCAAGTAAGAAACTTGTAATGCAATTAAGCCAATTGATTATCATATAGGTTTGACTCTTCCCGTTAGTTCACGATCAAACTACTTTCCCATAAAGAGCCATATTGCATAAGTAATGAGGCCATATCATCCTTACCGAGTCATATCATGTGACTAAAAATGACCACAATGACCACAAGGGAAATAGTTACTGATCATAAGACTAATTATTGATTGGCTAGTCTAGATGAGCCTCATGATTGAACTCCTCATGCTTGTACCTTCATTTGTCCAAGTATAATATTGAGATATCATGGCATTCCCTTTGTTTTGGAGCTCTCTCCAATGGATATGTGGGGTTATTGTTTGGAGTGTTTGCAATATAACCTTTGTTTTTGGTAGTACAATGACCTTCAATTTGTTGGAAAAATAAATGTAGTGAGAAAGATTCTTCATGTTTCACATATTCATTATGTGCATTGTTGGATTCCCAATGGGGATTAGTTTCAAATATTGGAGAATCTTCTTCAATATTACTTTTGGGACAACCATGATAGTCCTTGGGGCCTCCTTATGGAACCTTGGGATGTTTTTATTATGCCTATGAATCACATAGGTCTAAGGTTGAATCATATTTCCACTCAAGCTAAGCATCTTGGCTTCCAACTAGGTGGTTTGATGTTCGGAGGGATTCTCTCCTTAGTAGGTATTGTCAAGGAATTCTCTTCTCATTACACAACATATTGGAAAAGATCATAAAATCTTTTAGATTGTGTGACAAAATTTTAGCTCATCGTACCTTGTAATTCTTAGGATCTGTTACTATCATAAGTATTTGGGTAGCATGGAGGAAGGTAGTTGGCTTGGTGTGGTGGTAGATGCTAGGTAGTCACATGGGATGAGATTGGGGAGGAGACTGATTTGGAGTTGGAAGGTGCAGGGAACGTGCGTTACAAAAATTCCAAATTTTTAGGGGAGTCATCTTAATAAGAAGAATATTTTTTATTGGAGGGAATTGTGGGATACCAATATTGTCTCTTAGATGGACTAGAAATATATTGCTCATCAGTTTTCCTTGTCTTCTACAGACCAAATTACTATTATGGATATTATTGGATTTATTATACAGGAGGACTTATTCAAAATTAATATAGACACACATAGTCTATTTTGGTGTGTTTGGGAGTGGAGCTTTAAGCACCCATTGGTTTAGTTATATGATTCTTTGAGGTTGCACTCTCTTCTTCATCCATGAAATGATCTCATCCTTATTGTTAATACATGATGGATGTCTATTGATGTAGAGAGATGGTGGATGATGAGATTTATTAGTTGATCTAGATGGATATCGGTGGCCACCCACCTTTTCCAAATGGCTCAAAATAGTTTTCTGACAATTTTGGCAATTTACTATTTTTAGCAGTTTTAACTTCTGGGGCCATTTTTAGGGCCTCAATGAAGGTTTTTCAGTATCGAGATCCTAAATGATAGCCAAAGACATGATTGAGCCCCCAAAATGAATCTCCTCGACGATACCTTTCCAATGGGCTATCACACGCCTAAAATGAAGATCGTATGCGAAAGTTACGACCCTAGGAAGTTGATGTACTAACTTACCCAAATGGGTCCCACATGACTTTTGGCGCTTCATCTCCTAGGGTTAGGTCTTTGGATGTCTAGGGTTTTTGGAATTATTGCTTATTGTAAAAAGGCCTTCAGATCCTCATTATAACATGTTTCTTGCGAATGCACACTCCCGTCACATCTCTTCTCAGAGATAAGACGCCACCAATCCAGCAAGCTTGTTTCCGCTGCATTTTACGGTTTTAGCTTATTTTGTTATTGAATAGAAAACTAGTTTTACTATATCTTTGTTATTTTGTGTTAAGAACCTATTAATAATTTGTATTCATTTCGTTCTGCTCATAAAATATGGATCAATGGTATCAGATCGGTCTGCTCCTTGTCGTCTTAATGCATGTCCCCAATGAGGTCTGAGTACAAAGAGTTGGGTCTCGAGCTTGTTTCTCTTGAGGAAAGAAGCTCTCGCATGCCCAAGTGACCTCCCATGGTAGGAGAAAAGAAAGATGACGATATAAGAGATCCTTTCAAACTGTTGATTGCGGAATCCCTCAGGCAACAGAGGAACAACATGATGGATAGTTTCGTGCAAATCCTTCGACGACTACCAACATGCGACGCATCTTCTTCGAATGGAGGAGTCGCCCCCTTCAAGGTACAAATAAACTTTGATATTCCTATATTTGAAGGTCAGATAGACGTAGATGTTGTAGACAAGTGGTTGAATCTACTAGAAGGGTATTTTTCTGTTCATAAACTTTCGAATAGAGAAAAGATTACTTTTTCACTCCTCAAAGTCGTTCCCCATGTCAAAGATGGGTGGGAAAATTTCTGTGAGCAAAACGAAATAGAGGAAAACTCATTATTTTCAGTCACGGCCACCTGGGAATCCTTCAAGGATGTTATTAAGGATCAATACTACCCTGTCAGAAGTTATGATGACCTATATACCAAATGGACCACACTACGGCAAGAAAGAGACCATGCAGTGCCAGATTTCACAAATATCTTCCATACCTTGCACACCAAGTTGGGTATCAAATATTCAGAGTGACATCTGGTGCTCAAGTATCATGATGCTCTACATAGGTACATCCAGACCAAAATGGAATTTCTGGACATCTCATCCTTAGGTGTGGCCTACCGATATGCCGTCAAAATCAAGCAGAGGCTCAAACAAAAGACGCGACAATTTGGGCCTGGGAACCCCTCACAAAAAAATCCAGGAAAGGGCGGCCCCAACCCACCGAACAAAGGAAAGAGAAAATATGGAAAGTATTAGGACAACTAGTACAATTCGTAAGCAAAGAAGGACACGAGAAAGACAAAGAAAGATATCTGGAAGTGGTGCGACTTCCATAAGAGCCCTTTGTATAACATTGCTAACTACCACTCAAAGCAGTCACTGGTGGCCAAAGTGAAAACCTATGAATCAGATGTGGATTCTGACTCCGAGACAGAACCAGAAAGGGGAAGACGGATCATTGACGTGAAACCCAGTGCCACCGTTGCTACCACCAAGCTCC
>ML797731.1:128540-140420 GCA_009831015.1 Picea engelmannii
CCCTTCAAAGATGAGGTATTGTGTGATGTTTCTCCTCTCGAAGTTTGTGATGTTCTTTTGGGCCAACCTTATTTATGGAAACGTCATGTTGTATATGAGTCTAGCCCTCATAGTGTTATTATTACTTTGAAAAGGAAATTGTACAGGATACCTGAGGCAATCCCATCTAGTTCTATTTCCTTGATCTCTGCTAAGAAATGCAGGAAGGTCATCTCTCAGATGGGGAAGTTTGTCTTCTACGTGATTCACTCTCAGAATAAGCAAAATATTGCAGCCACATCCAGGGTCTCTGCGGCCGACCTCTCCACACAACAAAAGCAAGTAGATAAGGTCGTGGAAGAATAATCAGATATCTTCTCCTCATCTACAGGGGTACCTCTGCACTGCCAGGTCCAACACCCCATTGATTTGACCCCCGACGCATCGCTGCCCAATGGGCGAGTCTATCATTTCTCTTTGTTAGAGAATGAGGAGATCAAGAGACAGATCCAAGAACTGCTCCACAAGGGGCACATCCGCCCGGGCTCATCACCTTGCGGGAGCCCAATTGTGCTGGTATAGAAGAAAGATGGAACCTGGTGACTCTGTATTGATTACCGGGCTCTAAATAAAATCACTGTCAGAAACCGGTACCCGATTCCCTGAATCGATGACCTCCTTGATCAACTCACGGGGCCCAAATACTTCAGTAAGATTGATCTGAAGTCTTGCTACCACCAGGTCCCGATAGAATAGACAGATGTATGGAAGACCACCTTCAAGTCAAAGGAAGGACTATTTGAATGGTTGGTCATGCCTTTTGGCTTGACAAATGCTCCAGCCACTTTCATGAGGATGATGGACAATATCCTGGGACCATTCACCAATACTTTTGTAGTGGTGTATCTAGATGACATTCTAATTTACAACAAGATTTGGGCCAAACACTTGCAGCATATTCAGCAAGTTCTGCACACCCTCCGGCAGCACAAGCTATACACCAACCTAGAAAAATGCTCCTTCTTCATGGACATGGTCCATTACCTAGGCTACATCATTGATCAACATGGCGTACATGTGGAGCCAGTCAATATCCATGTCATCTGTGATTGTCCAGCCCCAACAACACTCACTGAGATTTAGAGATTCTTGGGACTTGCTAATTTCTACCGCAGGTTCGTGTTGGGTTTCTCCCATATTGCATGGGCCCTCAGCCAAATAAACATGGGCGGTGGTAAGGCAAAATTTGCGTGGGGCCGGTCCCAACAACAACCGTTCGATGATTTGATGTAGCGCTTGTGCTCAGCCCTAGTAATTTCACTACTAGACCTGCAACATCCCTTTGAGATCGAGATAGATGCTTCAGACTATGCTGTGAGCGTCATTCTCACTCAACACGGCCACCCGATGGCCTATCATAGTGAGACATTGTCAGATACTATCCGTAAATACCCTACTTACGACAAAGAAATGTACTCCATTGTGCAAGCATGCCACCAGAGGAGACATTACATTCTTGTGAAGGAGACAATCATCCACACTGATCATAAGCCACTGCAGCTCATGCAGACACAAGGAAAATTGCAGAATGACTGCCATCAAAAGTGGTCCACATACTTGCAACAATTCCACTTCAACATCAAGTATAAAACATGAAGCACCAATCGCGTCGTTGATTTCCTCAACAGACTGCCAGTCACGACACTCGCCACGGTGCTAGGCTGTTGCGGCCATGAGACATCTGGATGGCCCCAACTCTATGAGATAGACCCTAACTTCGCCACCACCTACCAAATGTTGGGTGCAAATGCAGTTGTCAATAATTTCCATCTTCAGGATGGGTTGTTGTGTCGTCTAGGCCATATCTGTGTTCCATCAAGTGAGAGAGGGAAGCTAATCTGGGAAGCCCACTACAGTCGGGTGGCAGGACACTTCGGCGTCGAAAACACAGTGGCGATTCTAGAGAAACATTTCTACTAGCTGAAACTTCGACAGGAGGTCGACAAGTATATTAGGTCTTGTACTGCTTGCGCTATTGCCAAACCGACCACTAAGAAACAGGTCTTGTAGACCCCTCTTCCTACTTCTAATAGGCCATGGGAATCCAACTCAATGGACTACATGTTCGGCCTCCCATCCACCAAGCGGGGAAATGACTGTGTTTTTGTGGTTGTTGATCACTTTTCTAAGATGGCGATTTTGGTTTCCTTCAAGAAGAGAATCACAGTAGAGGCCACTACCAAGCTCTTCTTTGAATGAGTCTGGGTACATTTTGGAATCTCACAAACTATTGTCTCAGATCGAGATAGTCAATTTCTTAGCACATTCTGGTCGAGCCTCTGGTCACTGCTGGACCACCTTTGGGATTGTTCTTTTTCCAGGTCTTGTTGGGAGGTTTTTTACTCTGAGCATGCAACCATTTTGTAGGGGAGGATTCATTGAGGATAAGTTCTATTGGGTGATTATGTATCTTTCGTGTTCTCCTTTTTCGTGATGTTTCATAATTCTTGAGGATTTAAACCTTTTTTTTATCTGGAAAATTTGGTACAACTATGTTTTTTAGAATGCGATAAGATCTTTGTCTACATTTTTTCGATTATGGAAGGAAGAGGTACATATGGAACTATTAGCTAAGGGATTTTTACTAATCAATGATGCAAAGGGGGGGTTGGATACAAATACCCATTCCAATTTTGTTATTGTTTTAGTTTTTTTGAGAAAGAGAATGTAAATGTATTTGTACATACCCTCTTGTTATATTACTTTTTCTCTGTTATAAATATTTTTATGTAAATATAAGTAGTATTTAAAATGATATTCTAACAAGGCCATTTTTATTTAGATACTACTAAAAATTATTTAATGCTTGGCATTTTATGGTTAGCTATGTCAACATTCTTCTTCAATTTCTCTTGGGCGCATTATTAGGGTAACCTTTATAATATCAATACTATTAAAAATATCATCTTAACTAAATTTAGAGAGAAATTATGGTGTTACACTAGATTAAAAAAAAAAAAAAGTTTAATTTAATTTATGACAAAGAAACCATAAATTCTTTATAAGATAAGAAATCATTGGTCCACTATTGTTGGCTTCCAAATAATAACAAACTCAAAGGAGCTTCATGGTGAAATTGTGATTGCATCAATATTAACAAGTGCATCTATAGTGTGTTTGTCAAATGGGTAATGCTTACATCATCATATGTACACCTCAAAAAAACTTTAAGTTTATAATAAATAATAATATAATACTATTTGTTAATTAAATATAGATACAAAAGAAATATATATATGTTTGTGGAAGAGAGAAATTTGATCTCTATACTTGAAATAAAAGCTAATATATAAAGAGATAAAAAGAAAGATACTAAATTTACATATATATAGAAATGTGATAAATATGATTTGCAAGGAAAATATTAATACCTTTGCAACCAATCTAAAATCATCTTAAACAATGCACAGATAGAAATATGTTAAATACTATTTACAAAGTAAATATCAATATCTTTACAACTACCCTAAATCCATTTTAAATCTAGAGTAACCAATCTAAAACCATCTTAAACAATGCACAGATAGAAATATGTTAAATACTATTTACAAGGTAAATATCAATATCTTTACAACTACCCTAAATCCATTTTAAATCTAGAGTTAAGATGCATAATTTTAACAAAGTAGAGGATAAACCAAGATTGGCCTCAATAAATCATTTTCATTATAAGATTTTTAAAAAGCCATTTAAACATATACACGTGGCATTTAACTGATTTGCTTATATTCTTAATCTACGGCCATGTGTCAGATTTGTGGACACAACTGTGCCTGTGGATCCCGTCACCACCCTACCCTATCCATGTGCAAAGTAACTTGGAAACACCAGAGAGCAAGGATATGACTCAATCTCTGTAAAAAAATTCACATAAAACCTAGTAAATAAAAAAAATTCAGAAATTCTTAACTTTCACAAAAAAATTTAGACCTCGTTTTTGGACTAGACTCAATGAGATTTCCCGTAATTGTCAAATGTTCGAAAACTTGTTAAGTTATGCTGAATTTGGCTGCAATTTAATTCTAAGTAAACTTTGGTCATTTCAGCCACAATCCAAGTCGCTTTGGTGAGTATTTCTAATACACACTCATTCTTTCAATCAACAGTATTTTTGGACCTCTTTCTTTCAATCAACAGTATTTTTGGGCATTTTTCAATGGCTGGAGTGGTTAGATATTAGATCTATATTATGAAATGAAATAAAATAATAGAGGGTCAAATTTGATCAACCAAGTATGTTAAAAGGGGTTTATTTATTATTAATAATTAAGTAGTTAAATATTTTTTTGGGTGTGTGGATCAGTTCGTAGATTAAGAAACTGAAATTTACTTAAGTAATCCAAATTACTTGGATATTTAAGAAATTGAAATTGAGATTAACAGGCATTTAACAACAGAGACACCCTCAAAACCAATAGTCCTAGTAAAATTTAACAATAATTAAATATTAAAATAAAAAATACTAGGAAAATTATATGTTAAAATGAGTTTATTTATTACTAATAATTGAATAATTAGATATTAAAAAGTATGTTATTAAAATTAAAAAACAATATCAGAATTTTTTTTCATAATTTATTATTAATAATTTAGTTAGATATTAGATGTATATTATTCAAATAAAGGATTACACTGTAAAATTTGATCATCCAAATTATATGGTAAAAGGGGTTTTAATGAAAGAGCTTTTACATCGTTTCATACCATTTCTGAATACCACGTAAGTATTCTGTATCCTTACTGTAACGTTCCTTTTCTCCATTTTGGATATAGTTGAAATTGTAATGATATTAATGATCTTGCAGCGCAAGGTACACAGAGAGGTAGCCCGGAAGTTACTGGAAAGGAGTTGCAGTTTCGGGAGAAATTTCAACTTGCAATCTAAGTTCCAACTTTGGTACAGTACCAAGATCCACACCAACATGGACCACGACATGAGTCCGCAGCATCAACTTTTCCAACTATTGCTGGAAATGTGTTGATTTCTGCTGCAAATTTTCAAACAGGAGATGGAACATCAGTTGGAGATACGGCAGGGAATGTCCATCTAACTGTTGATGCTGATCCAGGGAGACAACGCTATATCAGAATGCAATGTTGGATATTCTTTTTAGTCATGATAATAAATGTTTAGTTGCAGAAGGCCACTACAAAATTCGCTATTATCAAGTGGCACAGCGTGTTAAACGGTGACAACAAATTCACAATATTAGGATTTTAGATCCTATAATTTAGAATTTGTTTTAACTAATAAGACTAAGTTAGATTTGAATATGACTGCATTAAATAAATCAATTTCAAGTGTATATTAGTATAAATTTGTGTATGTTAGTAGAGATTAACAGAGTGAGGGAGAGATGTATGAATGAAGCTTTCTTTGATCTGAATAATAAAACAATTGATACCTTCACTTGGTGAACGTAGCCCAAATCTTAGGTGAACCACATGTTTGAATTGATTTATACATTAATCCGTTACATATTAGCTAATAAATGGTATCAGAGCTCGGGGAGAGCAATTTGGTTGTGGAGAAATGTCTGGATGGATGAGCCGCCGATTTGCTGGAGGGATACTGACGCACGCCTTGCTGGATGAGCCACCGATTTGCTGGAGAGAGAGGGACGCACTCCTTGCTGGAGATGCCCATGGGACTGCTGACTGCTTCATCCGCGTGGGGGTCTATGCATGGAGGGAGCGCCGATTTAGGGTAACCTTGCGTGCTTTGTAATTTTCCAATTCAACGCTTGACTACAGTAGAGCGTCGATTTTTATTTTTTTTTCTTCTTCTTGTTACAGTTTTTTCTCACATTAGAAATCCCGTCGGTCTAAGTGAGGAAGGGAACAAGAAATCGCGTTGGTCGAAGTGAGGAAGGGAACAACGACAGTTTATAAAGTGTCCAAAGAAATCTTCGTATGGTATTCTAAACCTTCTAGGGATAATTGGCAAGATCTGATCTGCCATTCAATTCTGCAAAGGAAACTTGTTTAATCTCATGGTGAGATCGCGTCTTCGTCGGATACATGGGTTACGTGGGTTGTTGAGTATTTCATGAGAAGATCCTTGGTTTTTTGTTAGGTTTTTGTTTTTAAATCTCGAGCATTATCAAAAGAAAAATGCAGGTTTTTGGAATTTTATGGAAATCATCAATGCTCTAATCAACCACAATCGCTTTGAGATTTACTCATCGTGGTCCATTCCTCTTGTCAGGTTCAACAATCGAAGAGATGTCGAGAACTCAGAGCCTCAAATTCGAAATCAAGAAGTTTAATGGCAAGAACAATTTTGAGATATGGAAGGTTAAGATGCACGAGCCTCAAATTCGAAATCAAGAAGTTTAATGGCAAGAACAATTTTGAGATATGGAAGGTTAAGATGCACGATCTACTTGTGCAACAAGGCATGGTGAAGGTGCTTTTCGGAAAAGAAAAGAAACCCACGACCATAATAGATGAACACTAGGATGAGATCGATGCGAGAGCACTGAGTGCCTAAGCCTGTGTTTGACCGATGATATTATGTTCAACATTGTTGCGGAGAAGACAGTAGTTGGTTTATGGACGAAGCTGGAAATTCTGTATATGACGAAATCCTTGACGAACAGGATCTTCCTGAAAAGGCAATTGTACATTTTGTGCATGAAGGAAGGTACGAAAATAATTGATCATTTAAATACTTTTAATACTCTCTTAGTTAAGTTGGCCAACATGGGAGTAAAATTCGATTCTGAAGACAAGGCAATTACACTATTGTGTTCTTTGCCCACATCATGGGATCACTTTGTTACCTCTATTGGTTTCAGCACAACAAAAGGTATTGAGTTTGATGTTATTGATGGAGCACTATTGTCTGAGTAAACAAGGAAGAAAACCAATTCAAAAACCTCTATATTTGAGGCGATGACGATCAGAGGCAAACCTAAAGAAAGAGGACAGGGTCGGAAGGATTTCTCTCGGTCAAATTCAAAGGGAAAAAATAGCAAGTTAAGTGTTGGTTTTGTGGAAAATCAGGACACCTGAAGAAGAACTGTTGGAAGTGACAACAAGCCTCCAAAGATGACCCTCCAAAAGAAATGAAGGAAGCAAACACAACTGAAACAGATTCAGCAACAAGTTCAGGTATGACTCATGAAGTTTTATCAATTAGTATTGTTTCACGTCATGATCAATAGTGGTTATTAGATTTCGGTTCTTCAAGTAACATGTGTCTTCATAGTCACTCGTTTGTTACTTACGAGTCTATAGATGATGGAATAGTTTACATGGGAAATGATATCTCCTGTAAAGTTGTGGGAATTGGTAGCATTCAAATTAAGATGTTTGATGGAACTATTGAAATACTAATTGATGTGAGACATGTACCTGAGCTTAGGAAGAACCTAATTTCTTTCGGAGTCTTAGACACTGGAGGATATAAGAGTATTTCTCAAGGTTATGAAAGTGAAAAAGGTTGGTAACCTGTTTCAGTAAGAAGGAATAATTGAGTCAGATCATGCAACAGTGATATCTAAGAATGACAACATGTATGTTTGATTGTAGCATCAACAATTGGGCCATATGAAAGAACAAGGATTGAAGGTATTATCTGATCACAAGTTACTTCCTAGTCTAAAGTCTTTAAAGTTAGATTTTTGCAAGAACTATATCTATGGAAAACAAAATAGGAAGAAATGTAAAACCGAAAGACACACTAGTGAGGGAATCATTGACTATATCCATTCTAATGTTTGGGGACCATCCCCTACTATTTCGTATGGAGGATCATCATATTTTGTAAATTTTATAGATGATTTCTCTAGGAAGGTTTGGATCTATATGTTAAAAAGAAAAGCTGATGTACTTACTATTTTCAAGCAGTTTAGAGCTTTGGTAAAAAACAGAACTGGTAGGTCCATTAAATGTTTAAGAACTGATAATGGTGGTGAATTTACATCAACGTAATTTGAGAACTATTGCAAGGAGTTTGGGATTGATAGGAATAAAACCACTGCTTATACTCCTCAACAAAATGGAGTTGTTGAACACATGAACAAGATTCTTATAGAAAGAGCAAGGAGTATGCTAAGTAATGCCAACTTGTAGCGGGAACTGTGGGCAGAAGTAGTAACTACATATTGCTATCCAGTGAATCAATCACCATCCACAGAAATAGAGTGCAAGATTCTTGAAGACGTATGGAAAGGTCACCCTTGTAATTATTCTAATCTTAAAGTTTTTGGTTGTGAATCCTATGCTCTAATTCTGAAACATCAGTGTTCCAAATTAGAACCAAAATAAAAAAGGCTTATCTTTGTTGGATATGGTGATGGTATTAAGGGGTATAGGTTGTGGTATCCTACTACCCACAAGATCACCATTAACAAAGATGTAATATTTGATGAATCATCTCTCATCAAATCAGATGTAGATGTTCAAATGAAATAGGAAGAAGTACCTAAGTATCAACAAATTTAGTTTGAAACCAGTTCAAATACAGGTGAAAGTGAACATGAACAAGTTTCTGAAGATGTTCATGAATAGTTTCTTGCAGAGGAAGACATGGTTGATGATAACAATCAACATAATGTGGATGAGCCACAAAATTCCCTAAGGAGTCCTACGTGGGTTAGAAATCCTCCAAGAAGGTATGATGATTTTGTTTCGTCAGTTTCTTTAAGTACTAATGATGATGAACCTTCATTCTATTAGGAAGTCATGAAGGGTTCTAACGATGATAAATGGAAAGAAGCGATGAAGGATGAGATGAAGACATAAGAGAGGAATGCCACATGGGACTTGTTAAAACTTCCAAGAGAAATGAAAACTGTAGGTTGCAAGTGGATCTACAAGCTGAAGAAGGGTGTTGATGATAAGGTGGAAAGGTCCAAAGCAAGGTTGGTTGCGAAATGATATTCTCAAAAAGAAGGTATTGAATTTCATAAGATTTTTTCATGAGCTGTTAAGATTGTTTCAATTCGAAGTGTGTTAGCATTGGTTGCTTTACTTGATTTGGAGTTGGATCAGAAATATGTTAAGACTAATTTCTTACATGGATATTTGGATGAGGAGATCTACACGGAACAACAGAAAGGGTTCGTTCAGAAGCGCAGCCAGAAATTTGTTTGCAGGCTCAAGAAATCATTGTATGGTCTGAGGTAGTCACCGAGACAATGGTATAAGAAATTTGACTCTTTCATGGTGAGCCATAATTATACAAGGAGTGAGTATGATCATTGCGTCTACTTTAAGAAATTTAATGATGTCATATTCATTGTCTTAGTATTGTATGTTGACGATATGATTTTAGCTAGCAAAAGAATAACTGAGATCAACAGGTTAAAGGCTTAGGTGGCTAGGACTTTCGATATGAAAGATCTAGGAGCAACAATAAAGATTTTGTGCATGGAGATATTTAGAGACATAAGGAATGGTAGGATTTGGTTGTCACAACATAAGTATATTGAGAAGATACTTTTGAGGTTTGGTATGAATGATGTGAAACCATTTTCAGTCCCTTTGGATTCCCATTTATGGCTTTCTTCAAGTAAATGTCCTAGTACAAAAGAAGAAAAGGAATATATGTCTCAAATACCATATGCTAATGGAGTAGGAAGTCTAATGTATGTGATGGTTAGTACAAGGCCAGACATTTCACATGCAGTTGGGGTTGTCAGTGGGTATATGGAAAATCTAGGTAAAGAGCACTGGGCAACAATGAAATGGGTGCTTCGGAATTTGAGAGGCACAAGTGATTATTGTATCACTTATAACAGTGGTTGTGAATTAGTCTGTGGATATGTTGACTCTAATTTTGCAGGTAATTTGGACAAGAGAAGGTTGACTTCAGGGTATGTCTTTACTCTTGCAAATGGAGCTATTAGTTGGATGTCAAAGCTACAGAACATTATTGCTTTATCCACTACAAAAGAAGAATACGTAGTTGCTTCGCATGCTTGCAAAGAGGTAGTTTGGTTGAAATGTTTGTTTGGTGAGTTTAGATGGATGAAGGGCAAAGTAAAGTTACTTTGTGATAGTCAAAGTGTTATTCACTTGGCTAAGAATCCAACCTACCATAGTAAAACAAAACATATTCTTATCAAGTACCATTTTGTAGATAGGCCGTCGATGAACATGGAGTTTCTCTTGAAAAGGTTCATATCAAAGAGAACTGCATAGACAGGTTCACAAAACCATTACTGTCAGAGAAGCTCGATGGTGCTTGGCTTCTCTTGGCTTGCAGAAAAGGTGATGAACAAAAGAAGGAGCAAGGTATGAGGTTAATTGTTGTCAATGTGGAGATTGTTAAACGGTAACAACAAATTCACAGGATTAGGATTTTAGATCCTATAATTAAGTATTTGTTGTAACTAATGAGACTAAGTTAGATTTGGATATGACTGCATTAAATAAATCAATTTCATGTGTATATTAATATAAATTCGTGTATGCTCGTAGAGGCTGACACAATGAGGGAGAGATGTATGAGTGAAGTTGTCGTAAATCACAATGAGGAAGAGATGTATGAATGAAGTTGTTGTAAATATCGTCGATCTAAATAATAAGACATTGCTTAATGGACATAGTCCAAATCTTGGATGAACCACATAAATCCTCGTGCCAAATGTCTCAATTGATTTTTGTATTAATCCACTACTTATTAGCTCGTTAATGGGGTTCAAAGCTAACACAACACGTGGATATGAAATGTTTCTCAATATTCACCATTCAAAATACTCTGCTCTTTGAGTGAAAATATTATAGAGTTTATGACTTCTCGTTTAAAAAAAGTGCTCTTTTAGTGAAAATTTTATAAAGTTTGTGACTTCTACAATATAAAAAATAAAGATTTTAGAGTTTGTGACTTCTACATTATATGAAAAAAACATTTGATCAAACAAGAGTTATCTAGAATTATAATTATTTATTATTTTATTATTTGATTTGAAGTTATTTATATTTACACTAAAATATATTAATATACAAAATAATTTTATATGGTAGGTGAAATGAATTATTGATTTTTTCTTTATAATTGACATAAATATTCTTTGAACAAAGGATAATGTTGATACTTTCATGGAGACAATAATCCTACTTAGCATTAATATTTCCAATTGAAACATGTAGAGATGTAGGCTACAATAATCCTACTTAGCATTAATCTTTCCAATTGAAATTGAAAGATGTAGATATGTAGGCTGCTTTATAGTAGATTTATAACCGGAATCCTATTAGGATGCCTCCATAAATGTGCAAGGATTTTAACTGGAGATGTTGGAAGAGGAGCATGGTATGATGAATTATCAAACATATAATTTACAATGACCATAAATTAAATTAAAATGTTGTTATTATAAAGTAAATTAAAATGTTATCATTACAAAAAATATAGTTTTTTTATTAAGTTTAATTAAATAGTTTGGGATCACTTTTTTTTTCATAATCATAAATATTTTACATTAATGAGTGTTATAAAACTTGAGATGTTTGTATATCAGATCATCAATGAGTTTTGAACTCTAGTGACATGATATTTCATCATCAAATTATTCATCTTTGACATACTGGCAAGTTTATATGCGTTTAACAATGAAATAAGTTAACTTTTTTTCTAAAATATTTTGATTATGAAATAGGATAAAAATATTTGCATATTAATTATCAAATGAATATTTATTTAAATATATTTGATAGATACTCAAAATTTAATATTTGATACATTAATATTTAATTGTGATTGTTAAATTTTAATTATAATCATTAACATATAATATGATGTATTAAATTGATTTTTAAATAATAAATAACTATATAACATTTTACAATTTTTAATGGTTAAATTAATGAAAATAATATTAATTTAAA
>ML797731.1:197507-210491 GCA_009831015.1 Picea engelmannii
TTTAAATTAATATTATTTTCATTAATTTAACCATTAAAAATTGTAAAATGTTATATAGTTATTTATTATTTAAAAATCAATTTAATACATCATATTATATGTTAATGATTATAATTAAAATTTAACAATCACAATTAAATATTAATGTATCAAATATTAAATTTTGAGTATCTATCAAATATATTTAAATAAATATTCATTTGATAATTAATATGCAAATATTTTTATCCTATTTCATAATCAAAATATTTTAGAAAAAAAGTTAACTTATTTCATTGTTAAACGCATATAAACTTGCCAGTATGTCAAAGATGAATAATTTGATGATGAAATATCATGTCACTAGAGTTCAAAACTCATTGATGATCTGATATACAAACATCTCAAGTTTTATAACACTCATTAATGTAAAATATTTATGATTATGAAAAAAAAAGTGATCCCAAACTATTTAATTAAACTTAATAAAAAAACTATATTTTTTATAATGATAACATTTTAATTTACTTTATAATAACAACATTTTAATTTAATTTATGGTCATTGTAAATTATATGTTTGATAATTCATCATACCATGCTCCTCTTCCAACATCTCCAGTTAAAATCCTTGCACATTTATGGAGGCATCCTAATAGGATTCCGGTTATAAATCTACTATAAAGCAGCCTACATATCTACATCTTTCAATTTCAATTGGAAAGATTAATGCTAAGTAGGATTATTGTAGCCTACATCTCTACATGTTTCAATTGGAAATATTAATGCTAAGTAGGATTATTGTCTCCATGAAAGTATCAACATTATCCTTTGTTCAAAGAATATTTATGTCAATTATAAAGAAAAAATCAATAATTCATTTCACCTACCATATAAAATTATTTTGTATATTAATATATTTTAGTGTAAATATAAATAACTTCAAATCAAATAATAAAATAATAAATAATTATAATTCTAGATAACTCTTGTTTGATCAAATGTTTTTTTCATATAATGTAGAAGTCACAAACTCTAAAATCTTTATTTTTTATATTGTAGAAGTCACAAACTTTATAAAATTTTCACTAAAAGAGCACTTTTTTTAAACGAGAAGTCATAAACTCTATAATATTTTCACTCAAAGAGCAGAGTATTTTGAATGGTGAATATTGAGAAACATTTCATATCCACGTGTTGTGTTAGCTTTGAACCCCATTAACGAGCTAATAAGTAGTGGATTAATACAAAAATCAATTGAGACATTTGGCACGAGGATTTATGTGGTTCATCCAAGATTTGGACTATGTCCATTAAGCAATGTCTTATTATTTAGATCGACGATATTTACAACAACTTCATTCATACATCTCTTCCTCATTGTGATTTACGACAACTTCACTCATACATCTCTCCCTCATTGTGTCAGCCTCTACGAGCATACACGAATTTATATTAATATACACATGAAATTGATTTATTTAATGCAGTCATATCCAAATCTAACTTAGTCTCATTAGTTACAACAAATACTTAATTATAGGATCTAAAATCCTAATCCTGTGAATTTGTTGTTACCGTTTAACAATCTCCACATTGACAACAATTAACCTCATACCTTGCTCCTTCTTTTGTTCATCACCTTTTCTGCAAGCCAAGAGAAGCCAAGCACCATCGAGCTTCTCTGACAGTAATGGTTTTGTGAACCTGTCTATGCAGTTCTCTTTGATATGAACCTTTTCAAGAGAAACTCCATGTTCATCGACGGCCTATCTACAAAATGGTACTTGATAAGAATATGTTTTGTTTTACTATGGTAGGTTGGATTCTTAGCCAAGTGAATAACACTTTGACTATCACAAAGTAACTTTACTTTGCCCTTCATCCATCTAAACTCACCAAACAAACATTTCAACCAAACTACCTCTTTGCAAGCATGCGAAGCAACTACGTATTCTTCTTTTGTAGTGGATAAAGCAATAATGTTCTGTAGCTTTGACATCCAACTAATAGCTCCATTTGCAAGAGTAAAGACATACCCTGAAGTCAACCTTCTCTTGTCCAAATTACCTGCAAAATTAGAGTCAACATATCCACAGACTAATTCACAACCACTGTTATAAGTGATACAATAATCACTTGTGCCTCTCAAATTCCGAAGCACCCATTTCATTGTTGCCCAGTGCTCTTTACCTAGATTTTCCATATACCCACTGACAACCCCAACTGCATGTGAAATGTCTGGCCTTGTACTAACCATCACATACATTAGACTTCCTACTCCATTAGCATATGGTATTTGAGACATATATTCCTTTTCTTCTTTTGTACTAGGACATTTACTTGAAGAAAGCCATAAATGGGAATCCAAAGGGACTGAAAATGGTTTCACATCATTCATACCAAACCTCAAAAGTATCTTCTCAATATACTTATGTTGTGACAACCAAATCCTACCATTCCTTATGTCTCTAAATATCTCCATGCACAAAATCTTTATTGTTGCTCCTAGATCTTTCATATCGAAAGTCCTAGCCACCTAAGCCTTTAACCTGTTGATCTCAGTTATTCTTTTGCTAGCTAAAATCATATCGTCAACATACAATACTAAGACAATGAATATGACATCATTAAATTTCTTAAAGTAGACGCAATGATCATACTCACTCCTTGTATAATTATGGCTCACCATGAAAGAGTCAAATTTCTTATACCATTGTCTCGGTGACTACCTCAGACCATACAATGATTTCTTGAGCCTGCAAACAAATTTCTGGCTGCGCTTCTGAACGAACCCTTTCTGTTGTTCCGTGTAGATCTCCTCATCCAAATATCCATGTAAGAAATTAGTCTTAACATATTTCTGATCCAACTCCAAATCAAGTAAAGCAACCAATGCTAACACACTTCGAATTGAAACAATCTTAACAGCTCATGAAAAAATCTTATGAAATTCAATACCTTCTTTTTGAGAATATCATTTCGCAACCAACCTTGCTTTGGACCTTTCCACCTTATCATCAACACCCTTCTTCAGCTTGTAGATCCACTTGCAACCTACAGTTTTCATTTCTCTTGGAAGTTTTAACAAGTCCCATGTGGCATTCCTCTCTTATGTCTTCATCTCATCCTTCATCGCTTCTTTCCATTTATCATCGTTAGAACCCTTCATGACTTCCTAATAGAATGAAGGTTCATCATCATTAGTACTTAAAGAAACTGACGAAACAAAATCATCATACCTTCTTGGAGGATTTCTAACCCACGTAGGACTCCTTAGGGAATTTTGTGGCTCATCCACATTATGTTGATTGTTATCATCAACCATGTCTTCCTCTGCAAGAAACTATTCATGAACATCTTCAGAAACTTGTTCATGTTCACTTTCACCTGTATTTGAACTGGTTTCAAACTAAATTTGTTGATACTTAGGTACTTCTTCCTATTTCATTTGAACATCTACATCTGATTTGATGAGAGATGATTCATCAAATATTACATCTTTGTTAATGGTGATCTTGTGGGTAGTAGGATACCACAACCTATACCCCTTAATACCATCACCATATCCAACAAAGATAAGCCTTTTTTATTTTGGTTCTAATTTGGAACACTGATGTTTCAGAATTAGAGCATAGGATTCACAACCAAAAACTTTAAGATTAGAATAATTACAAGGGTGACCTTTCCATACGTCTTCAAGAATCTTGCACTCTATTTCTGTGGATGGTGATTGATTCACTGGATAGCAATATGTAGTTACTACTTCTGCCCACAGTTCCCGCTACAAGTTGGCATTACTTAGCATACTCCTTGCTCTTTCTATAAGAATCTTGTTCATGTGTTCAACAACTCCATTTTGTTGAGGAGTATAAGCAGTGGTTTTATTCCTATCAATCCCAAACTCCTTGCAATAGTTCTCAAATTACGTTGATGTAAATTCACCACCATTATCAGTTCTTAAACATTTAATGGACCTACCAGTTCTGTTTTTTACCAAAGCTCTAAACTGCTTGAAAATAGTAAGTACATCAGCTTTTCTTTTTAACATATAGATCCAAACCTTCCTAGAGAAATCATCTATAAAATTTACAAAATATGATGATCCTCCATACGAAATAGTAGGGGATGGTCCCCAAACATTAGAATGGATATAGTCAATGATTCCCTCACTAGTGTGTCTTTCGGTTTTACATTTCTTCCTATTTTGTTTTCCATAGATATAGTTCTTGCAAAAATCTAACTTTAAAGACTTTAGACTAGGAAGTAACTTGTGATCAGATAATACCTTCAATCCTTGTTCTTTCATATGGCCCAATTGTTGATGCTACAATCAAACATACATGTTGTCATTCTTAGATATCACTGTTGCATGATCTGACTCAATTATTCCTTCTTACTGAAACAGGTTACCAACCTTTTTCACTTTCATAACCTTGAGAAATACTCTTATATCCTCCAGTGTCTAAGACTCCGAAAGAAATTAGGTTCTTCCTAAGCTCAGGTACATGTCTCACATCAATTAGTATTTCAATAGTTCCATCAAACATCTTAATTTGAATGCTACCAATTCCCACAACTTTACAGGAGATATCATTTCCCATGTAAACTATTCCATCATCTATAGACTCGTAAGTAACAAACGAGTGACTATGAAGACACATGTTACTTGAAGAACCGAAATCTAATAACCACTATTGATCATGACGTGAAACAATACTAATTGATAAAACTTCATGAGTCATACCTGAACTTGTTGCTGAATCTGTTTCAGTTGTGTTTGCTTCCTTCATTTCTTTTGGAGGGTCATCTTTGGAGGCTTGTTGTCACTTCCAACAGTTCTTCTTCAGGTGTCCTGATTTTCCACAAAACCAACACTTAACTTGCTATTTTTTCCCTTTGAATTTGACCGAGAGAAATCCTTCCGACCCTGTCCTCTTTCTTTAGGTTTGCCTCTGATCGTCATCGCCTCAAATATAGAGGTTTTTGAATTGGTTTTCTTCCTTGTTTACTCAGACAATAGTGCTCCATCAATAACATCAAACTCAATACCTTTTGTTGTGCTGAAACCAATAGAGGTAACAAAGTGATCCCATGATGTGGGCAAAGAACACAATAGTGTAATTGCCTTGTCTTCAGAATCGAATTTTACTCCCATGTTGGCCAACTTAACTAAGAGAGTATTAAAAGTATTTAAATGATCAATTATTTTCGTACCTTCCTTCATGCACAAAATGTACAATTGCCTTTTCAGGAAGATCCTGTTCGTCAAGGATTTCGTCATATACAGAATTTCCAGCTTCGTCCATAAACCAACTACTGTCTTCTCCGCAACAATGTTGAACATAATATCATCGGTCAAACACAGGCTTAGGCACTCAGTGCTCTCGCATCGATCTCATCCTAGTGTTCATCTATTATGGTCGTGGGTTTCTTTTCTTTTCCGAAAAGCACCTTCACCATGCCTTGTTGCACAAGTAGATCGTGCATCTTAACCTTCCATATCTCAAAATTGTTCTTGCCATTAAACTTCTTGATTTCGAATTTGAGGCTCGTGCATCTTAACCTTCCATATCTCAAAATTGTTCTTGCCATTAAACTTCTTGATTTCGAATTTGAGGCTCTGAGTTCTCGACATCTCTTCGATTGTTGAACCTGACAAGAGGAATGGACCACGATGAGTAAATCTCAAAGCGATTGTGGTTGATTAGAGCATTGATGATTTCCATAAAATTCCAAAAACCTGCATTTTTCTTTTGATAATGCTCGAGATTTAAAAACAAAAACCTAACAAAAAACCAAGGATCTTCTCATGAAATACTCAACAACCCACGTAACCCATGTATCCGACGAAGACGCGATCTCACCATGAGATTAAACAAGTTTCCTTTGCAGAATTGAATGGCAGATCAGATCTTGCCAATTATCCCTAGAAGGTTTAGAATACCATACGAAGATTTCTTTGGACACTTTATAAACTGTCGTTGTTCCCTTCCTCACTTCGACCAACGCGATTTCTTGTTCCCTTCCTCACTTAGACCGACGGGATTTCTAATGTGAGAAAAAACTGTAACAAGAAGAAGAAAAAAAAATAAAAATCGACGCTCTACTGTAGTCAAGCGTTGAATTGGAAAATTACAAAGCACGCAAGGTTACCCTAAATCGGCGCTCCCTCCATGCATAGACCCCCACGCGGATGAAGCAGTCAGCAGTCCCATGGGCATCTCCAGCAAGGAGTGCGTCCCTCTCTCTCCAGCAAATCGGTGGCTCATCCAGCAAGGCGTGCGTCAGTATCCCTCCAGCAAATCGGCGGCTCATCCATCCAGACATTTCTCCACAACCAAATTGCTCTCCCCGAGCTCTGATACCATTTATTAGCTAATATGTAACGGATTAATGTATAAATCAATTCAAACATGTGGTTCACCTAAGATTTGGGCTACGTTCACCAAGTGAAGGTATCAATTGTTTTATTATTCAGATCAAAGAAAGCTTCATTCATACATCTCTCCCTCACTCTGTTAATCTCTACTAACATACACAAATTTATACTAATATACACTTGAAATTGATTTATTTAATGCAGTCATATTCAAATCTAACTTAGTCTTATTAGTTAAAACAAATTCTAAATTATAGGATCTAAAATCCTAATATTGTGAATTTGTTGTCACCGTTTAACACGCTGTGCCACTTGATAATAGCGAATTTTGTAGTGGCCTTCTGCAACTAAACATTTATTATCATGACTAAAAAGAATATCCAACATTGCATTCTGATATAGCGTTGTCTCCCTGGATCAGCATCAACAGTTAGATGGACATTCCCTGCCGTATCTCCAACTGATGTTCCATCTCCTGTTTGAAAATTTGCAGCAGAAATCAACACATTTCCAGCAATAGTTGGAAAAGTTGATGCTGCGGACTCATGTCGTGGTCCATGTTGGTGTGGATCTTGGTACTGTACCAAAGTTGGAACTTAGATTGCAAGTTGAAATTTCTCCCGAAACTGCAACTCCTTTCCAGTAACTTCCGGGCTACCTCTCTGTGTACCTTGCGCTGCAAGATCATTAATATCATTACAATTTCAACTATATCCAAAATGGAGAAAAGGAACGTTACAGTAAGGATACAGAATACTTACGTGGTATTCAGAAATGGTATGAAACGATGTAAAAGCTCTTTCATTAAAACCCCTTTTACCATATAATTTGGATGATCAAATTTTACAGTGTAATCCTTTATTTGAATAATATACATCTAATATCTAACTAAATTATTAATAATAAATTATGAAAAAAAATTCTGATATTGTTTTTTAATTTTAATAACATACTTTTTAATATCTAATTATTCAATTATTAGTAATAAATAAACTCATTTTAACATATAATTTTCCTAGTATTTTTTATTTTAATATTTAATTATTGTTAAATTTTACTAGGACTATTGGTTTTGAGGGTGTCTCTGTTGTTAAATGCCTGTTAATCTCAATTTCAATTTCTTAAATATCCAAGTAATTTGGATTACTTAAGTAAATTTCAGTTTCTTAATCTACGAACTGATCCACACACCCAAAAAAATATTTAACTACTTAATTATTAATAATAAATAAACCCCTTTTAACATACTTGGTTGATCAAATTTGACCCTCTATTATTTTATTTCATTTCATAATATAGATCTAATATCTAACCACTCCAGCCATTGAAAAATGCCCAAAAATACTGTTGATTGAAAGAAAGAGGTCCAAAAATACTGTTGATTGAAAGAATGAGTGTGTATTAGAAATACTCACCAAAGCGACTTGGATTGTGGCTGAAATGACCAAAGTTTACTTAGAATTAAATTGCAGCCAAATTCAGCATAACTTAACAAGTTTTCGAACATTTGACAATTACGGGAAATCTCATTGAGTCTAGTCCAAAAACGAGGTCTAAATTTTTTTGTGAAAGTTAAGAATTTCTGAATTTTTTTTATTTACTAGGTTTTATGTGAATTTTTTTACAGAGATTGAGTCATATCCTTGCTCTCTGGTGTTTCCAAGTTACTTTGCACATGGATAGGGTAGGGTGGTGACGGGATCCACAGGCACAGTTGTGTCCACAAATCTGACACATGGCCGTAGATTAAGAATATAAGCAAATCAGTTAAATGCCACGTGTATATGTTTAAATGGCTTTTTAAAAATCTTATAATGAAAATGATTTATTGAGGCCAATCTTGGTTTATCCTCTACTTTGTTAAAATTATGCATCTTAACTCTAGATTTAAAATGGATTTAGGGTAGTTGTAAAGATATTGATATTTACCTTGTAAATAGTATTTAACATATTTCTATCTGTGCATTGTTTAAGATGGTTTTAGATTGGTTACTCTAGATTTAAAATGGATTTAGGGTAGTTGTAAAGATATTGATATTTACTTTGTAAATAGTATTTAACATATTTCTATCTGTGCATTGTTTAAGATGATTTTAGATTGGTTGCAAAGGTATTAATATTTTCCTTGCAAATCATATTTATCACATTTCTATATATATGTAAATTTAGTATCTTTCTTTTTATCTCTTTATATATTAGCTTTTATTTCAAGTATAGAGATCAAATTTCTCTCTTCCACAAACATATATATATTTCTTTTGTATCTATATTTAATTAACAAATAGTATTATATTATTATTTATTATAAACTTAAAGTTTTTTTGAGGTGTACATATGATGATGTAAGCATTACCCATTTGACAAACACACTATAGATGCACTTGTTAATATTGATGCAATCACAATTTCACCATGAAGCTCCTTTGAGTTTGTTATTATTTGGAAGCCAACAATAGTGGACCAATGATTTCTTATCTTATAAAGAATTTATGGTTTCTTTGTCATAAATTAAATTAAACTTTTTTTTTTTTTTAATCTAGTGTAACACCATAATTTCTCTCTAAATTTAGTTAAGATGATATTTTTAATAGTATTGATATTATAAAGGTTACCCTAATAATGCGCCCAAGAGAAATTGAAGAAGAATGTTGACATAGCTAACCATAAAATGCCAAGCATTAAATAATTTTTAGTAGTATCTAAATAAAAATGGCCTTGTTAGAATATCATTTTAAATACTACTTATATTTACATAAAAATATTTATAACAGAGAAAAAGTAATATAACAAGAGGGTATGTACAAATACATTTACATTCTCTTTCTCAAAAAAACTAAAACAATAACAAAATTGGAATGGGTATTTGTATCCAACCCCCCCTTTGCATCATTGATTAGTAAAAATCCCTTAGCTAATAGTTCCATATGTACCTCTTCCTTCCATAATCGAAAAAATGTAGACAAAGATCTTATCGCATTCTAAAAAACATAGTTGTACCAAATTTTCCAGATAAAAAAAAGGTTTAAATCCTCAAGAATTATGAAACATCACGAAAAAGGAGAACACGAAAGATACATAATCACCCAATAGAACTTATCCTCAATGAATCCTCCCCTACAAAATGGTTGCATGCTCAGAGTAAAAAACCTCCCAACAAGACCTGGAAAAAGAACAATCCCAAAGGTGGTCCAGCAGTGACCAGAGGCTCGACCAGAATGTGCTAAGAAATTGACTATCTCGATCTGAGACAATAGTTTGTGAGATTCCAAAATGTACCCAGACTCATTCAAAGAAGAGCTTGGTAGTGGCCTCTACTGTGATTCTCTTCTTGAAGGAAACCAAAATCGCCATCTTAGAAAAGTGATCAACAACCACAAAAACACAGTCATTTCCCCGCTTGGTGGATGGGAGGCCGAACATGTAGTCCATTGAGTTGGATTCCCATGGCCTATTAGAAGTAGGAAGAGGGGTCTACAAGACCTGTTTCTTAGTGGTCGGTTTGGCAATAGCGCAAGCAGTACAAGACCTAATATACTTGTCGACCTCCTGTCGAAGTTTCAGCTAGTAGAAATGTTTCTCTAGAATCGCCACTGTGTTTTCGACGCCGAAGTGTCCTGCCACCCGACTGTAGTGGGCTTCCCAGATTAGCTTCCCTCTCTCACTTGATGGAACACAGATATGGCCTAGACGACACAACAACCCATCCTGAAGATGGAAATTATTGACAACTGCATTTGCACCCAACATTTGGTAGGTGGTGGCGAAGTTAGGGTCTATCTCATAGAGTTGGGGCCATCCAGATGTCTCATGGCCGCAACAGCCTAGCACCGTGGCGAGTGTCGTGACTGGAAGTCTGTTGAGGAAATCAACGACGCGATTGGTGCTTCATGTTTTATACTTGATGTTGAAGTGGAATTGTTGCAAGTATGTGGACCACTTTTGATGGTGGTCATTCTGCAATTTTCCCTGTGTCTGCATGAGCTGCAGTGGCTTATGATCAGTGTGGATGATTGTCTCCTTCACAAGAATGTAATGTCTCCTCTGGTGGCATGCTTGCACAATGGATTACATTTCTTTGTCGTAAGTAGGGTATTTACGGATAGTATCTGACAATGTCTCACTATGATAGGCCATGGGGTGGCCGTGCTGAGTGAGAATGACGCTCATAGCATAGTCTGAAGCATCTATCTCAATCTCAAAGGGATGTTGCAGGTCTAGTAGTGAAATTACTAGGGTTGAGCACAAGCGCTACATCAAATCATCGAACGGTTGTTGTTGGGACCGGCCCCACGCAAATTTTGCCTTACCACCGCCCATGTTTATTTGGCTGAGGGCCCATGCAATATGGGAGAAACCCAACACGAACCTGCGGTAGAAATTAGCAAGTCCCAAGAATCTCTAAATCTCAGTGAGTGTTGTTGGGGCTGGACAATCACAGATGACATGGATATTGACTGGCTCCACATGTACGCCATGTTGATCAATGATGTAGCCTAGGTAATGGACCATGTCCATGAAGAAGGAGCATTTTTCTAGGTTGGTGTATAGCTTGTGCTGCCGGAGGGTGTGCAGAACTTGCTGAATATGCTGCAAGTGTTTGGCCCAAATCTTGTTGTAAATTAGAATGTCATCTAGATACACCACTACAAAAGTATTGGTGAATGGTCCCAGGATATTGTCCATCATCCTCATGAAAGTGGCTGGAGCATTTGTCAAGCCAAAAGGCATGACCAACCATTCAAATAGTCCTTCCTTTGACTTGAAGGTGGTCTTCCATACATCTGTCTATTCTATCGGGACCTGGTGGTAGCAAGACTTCAGATCAATCTTACTGAAGTATTTGGGCCCCGTGAGTTGATCAAGGAGGTCATCGATTCAGGGAATCGGGTACCGGTTTCTGACAGTGATTTTATTTAGAGCCCGGTAATCAATACAGAGTCACCAGGTTCCATCTTTCTTCTATACCAGCACAATTGGGCTCCCGCAAGGTGATGAGCCCGGGCGGATGTGCCCCTTGTGGAGCAGTTCTTGGATCTGTCTCTTGATCTCCTCATTCTCTAACAAAGAGAAATGATAGACTCGCCCATTGGGCAGCGATGCGTCGGGGGTCAAATCAATGGGGTGTTGGACCTGGCAGTGCAGAGGTACCCCTGTAGATGAGGAGAAGATATCTGATTATTCTTCCACGACCTTATCTACTTGCTTTTGTTGTGTGGAGAGGTCGGCCGCAGAGACCCTGGATGTGGCTGCAATATTTTGCTTATTCTGAGAGTGAATCACGTAGAAGACAAACTTCCCCATCTGAGAGATGACCTTCCTGCATTTCTTAGCAGAGATCAAGGAAATAGAACTAGATGGGATTGCCTCAGGTATCCTGTACAATTTCCTTTTCAAAGTAATAATAACACTATGAGGGCTAGACTCATATACAACATGACGTTTCCATAAATAAGGTTGGCCCAAAAGAACATCACAAACTTCGAGAGGAGAAACATCACACAATACCTCATCTTTGAAGGGCTTGATGTCGTACGACATTCGACACTATTGGCTGACGCGGAGATCGCTTCCTTGGTGGAGCCATCCAATGGTGGAGGGTTGTGGGTGCGACGTTGTTGGCAGGGCTAGCCGCTTGACGAACACTGCTGAGATGAGGTTCTTCTTGCTACCGCTATCAACGATGAAGTGCAGCAGGGTGCCTTTTACCCACATCTATGAATGGAAGAGGCACTCTCCTTCTTCTAGCTCCTCTGGTTCACTAGGATGGAGCTTGGTGGTAGCAACGGTGGCACTGGGTTTCACGTCAATGATCCGTCTTCCCCTTTCTGGTTCTGTCTCGGAGTCAGAATCCACATCTGATTCATAGGTTTTCACTTTGGCCACCAGTGACTGCTTTGAGCGGTAGTTAGCAATGTTATACAAAGCGCTCTTATGGAAGTCGCACCACTTCTAGATATCTTTCTTTGTCTTTCTCGTGTCCTTCTTTGCTTACGAATTGTACTAGTTGTCCTAATACTTTCCATATTTTCTCTTTCCTTTGTTCGGTGGGTTGGGGCCGCCCTTTCCTGGATTTTTTTGTGAGGGGTTCCCAGGCCCAAATTGTCGCGTCTTTTGTTTGAGCCTCTGCTTGATTTTGACGGCATATCGGTAGGCCACACCTAAGGATGAGATGTCCAGAAATTCCATTTTGGTCTGGATGTACCTATGTAGAGCATCATGATACTTGAGCACCAGATGTCACTCTGAATATTTGATACCCAACTTGGTGTGCAAGGTATGGAAGATATTTGTGAAATCTGGCACTGCATGGTCTCTTTCTTGCCGTAGTGTGGTCCATTTGGTATATAGGTCATCATAACTTCTGACAGGGTAGTATTGATCCTTAATAACATCCTTGAAGGATTCCCAGGTGGCCGTGACTGAAAATAATGAGTTTTCCTCTATTTCGTTTTGCTCACAGAAATTTTCCCACCCATCTTTGACATGGGGAACGACTTTGAGGAGTGAAAAAGTAATCTTTTCTCTATTCGAAAGTTTATGAACAGAAAAATACCCTTCTAGTAGATTCAACCACTTGTCTACAACATCTACGTCTATCTGACCTTCAAATATAGGAATATCAAA
>ML797731.1:210960-235006 GCA_009831015.1 Picea engelmannii
GTAAAATGCAGCGGAAACAAGCTTGCTGGATTGGTGGCGTCTTATCTCTGAGAAGAGATGTGACGGGAGTGTGCATTCGCAAGAAACATGTTATAATGAGGATCTGAAGGCCTTTTTACAATAAGCAATAATTCCAAAAACCCTAGACATCCAAAGACCTAACCCTAGGAGATGAAGCGCCAAAAGTCATGTGGGACCCATTTGGGTAAGTTAGTACATCAACTTCCTAGGGTCGTAACTTTCGCATACGATCTTCATTTTAGGCGTGTGATAGCCCATTGGAAAGGTATCGTCGAGGAGATTCATTTTGGGGGCTCAATCATGTCTTTGGCTATCATTTAGGATCTCGATACTGAAAAACCTTCATTGAGGCCCTAAAAATGGCCCCAGAAGTTAAAACTGCTAAAAATAGTAAATTGCCAAAATTGTCAGAAAACTATTTTGAGCCATTTGGAAAAGGTGGGTGGCCACCGATATCCATCTAGATCAACTAATAAATCTCATCATCCACCATCTCTCTACATCAATAGACATCCATCATGTATTAACAATAAGGATGAGATCATTTCATGGATGAAGAAGAGAGTGCAACCTCAAAGAATCATATAACTAAACCAATGGGTGCTTAAAGCTCCACTCCCAAACACACCAAAATAGACTATGTGTGTCTATATTAATTTTGAATAAGTCCTCCTGTATAATAAATCCAATAATATCCATAATAGTAATTTGGTCTGTAGAAGACAAGGAAAACTGATGAGCAATATATTTCTAGTCCATCTAAGAGACAATATTGGTATCCCACAATTCCCTCCAATAAAAAATATTCTTCTTATTAAGATGACTCCCCTAAAAATTTGGAATTTTTGTAACGCACGTTCCCTGCACCTTCCAACTCCAAATCAGTCTCCTCCCCAATCTCATCCCATGTGACTACCTAGCATCTACCACCACACCAAGCCAACTACCTTCCTCCATGCTACCCAAATACTTATGATAGTAACAGATCCTAAGAATTACAAGGTACGATGAGCTAAAATTTTGTCACACAATCTAAAAGATTTTATGATCTTTTCCAATATGTTGTGTAATGAGAAGAGAATTCCTTGACAATACCTACTAAGGAGAGAATCCCTCCGAACATCAAACCACCTAGTTGGAAGCCAAGATGCTTAGCTTGAGTGGAAATATGATTCAACCTTAGACCTATGTGATTCATAGGCATAATAAAAACATCCCAAGGTTCCATAAGGAGGCCCCAAGGACTATCATGGTTGTCCCAAAAGTAATATTGAAGAAGATTCTCCAATATTTGAAACTAATCCCCATTGGGAATCCAACAATGCACATAATGAATATGTGAAACATGAAGAATCTTTCTCACTACATTTATTTTTCCAACAAATTGAAGGTCATTGTACTACCAAAAACAAAGGTTATATTGCAAACACTCCAAACAATAACCCCACATATCCATTGGAGAGAGCTCCAAAACAAAGGGAATGCCATGATATCTCAATATTATACTTGGACAAATGAAGGTACAAGCATGAGGAGTTCAATCATGAGGCTCATCTAGACTAGCCAATCAATAATTAGTCTTATGATCAGTAACTATTTCCCTTGTGGTCATTGTGGTCATTTTTAGTCACATGATATGACTCGGTAAGGATGATATGGCCTCATTACTTATGCAATATGGCTCTTTATGGGAAAGTAGTTTGATCGTGAACTAACGGGAAGAGTCAAACCTATATGATAATCAATTGGCTTAATTGCATTACAAGTTTCTTACTTGCAAATTGCTCAGATGTTTTTGTTGCTTATGTTGATGAGATCAATGCCCCTGCTTCTGCCAGTGATGAAACCAAAACTCCCCCATATTTGAAATATGATTTTCCAAGAGAATTATGCTATGCAACTCAAATGGAAAAAGCAGATTCAATTTGTTTTGTTAGTTCATATGTCAGTTCCACAATTGACCAAACATCAAAGTAAATAGGAAAGAAAAGATATAGGAAAGCACATGGGAAACACACATAGCCAACTAGTCTTCAACTTGATATTGTTCCTCCCTTTAAACTTACTTCCCATGCATATGGTAGATGGAAAACAAATTCCATGCAAATTATAGATGAATAATGTCACAGGACAGATGCCCTGCTTTATTGCTTGACATTTTCTTGGATTCAAAGTTTATTGCATGCATATGATTTTAAAATTCATGTAAATTTAAACTTGTGGATTGGAACTCTTAATCAAATATGAAGGACTAACCTTCAATGAATGTCTCCTTGTTATCAAATTAGGTCTCTTCTTCACAACTAAAACCCCTTAGACCATAATGGGTTTCTTTAAGATGGCTTTTTATTTTTCATGTCAACCTTAAAAATACAAGGTCATATTTATTATTATACACAAACAAGATTCTTGATGATGGAACATTATTACCCGATCTTTAAAACTAGAACCACGAAGCACCTCATTTATTTTTTTGATGAGAATTATAACATTTGTCCAACCTATAACAATGCTAAAGAAATACGTATTCCTAGGATTTGGGATTTCAGATAATATACCCAACCTATAATAATCACAAAGGAATCCATATTCCTTGGATTTAAAGCTCATATTTTTTCTTATTTTCACTCACAATATAATATAATAAATTGTTTTGCAATTATATATTTAGAAGCACACCAATTAGATAGTTAACCCATGCCAATTCTCCATGATTATCTCATAGATGATTAAAAAGAGTTATTTTATCATGTGAAAAGTCAAATGTATTCATTTTTTCTTTCTAAACTAAACTTTGTTTTATCAGAGTAAATTTACTCGTGTCAGTGTGAATTATTGTCTCATAGAACAACGAAAAGGGTTATTTTATAATATGAAAAAATAAAAAAATAAAACAATATCATTAATGGAACTACCAAGGGTATACATTGTTTTCCTATTTTAGATAAATGTTCATTAACGAAGGTGTATTTCTCATACTTATTTTCTTTAATCCACAAAGGTCATTAATCATGATTCCTCACTAATCAAGATTCCTACATTGGCTAGGATTCTGAAATATAATCTTAGATTGAGTAGCATGCCAAAATAAAATATCATGTAAAGTTCACTGATCCAAGTGGATATCCGTGGCCACCCAACTTTTCCAGCATGCTCAAAACAACTTTCTCGCAATTTTGATAATTTATTATTTTTAGCAGATTTTTGGGTCCTGAACTTCTGGAGTTGTTTTGAGGCAAAATTTCATCATGAAATATTGTGCAACTGTTGTAGTCCTCGGATAGATATTTCCAATGGGCTATCATATTATTAAAATGAAGATCGTATGCAAAATTTACGACTCTGAGAAGTTGTTGTACTGGCTTACCCAAACGGGGCCCACATGACTTTTGGCGCTTCATCTCCTAGGGTTAGGTTTTTGGATGTTTAGGGTTTTTGAAACTCATGTTTATTGTAAAAGCGCCTTGAGAGCCTCATTGTAATCATCTTCTTGCGAATGAGCATATCCATCACATCTCTTCTCAGAGATAAGCCACCACCATTCCAGGAAGCTTGTTTTCCACTGCATTTTACAGTTCTAGCTTATTTCCTTATTGAATAGAAAACCAGTTTTACTGTATCTCTGTTATTCTGTGTTAAGCATCTGATAATAATCTGTAGTCATTTCATTTTGCTCATAAAATCTGAATCAGTGGTATTAGAGTGGTCTTCTCCTTGTTGTCTTAATGCATGTCCCTAATGAGGTCAGAGTACAAAGAGTTAGGTCTCGAGCTTGTTTCTCTTGAGGACAAAAGTTCTCGCACAGCCAAGTGACCTCTCATGGAAGGAGAAAAGAAAGATGATGGGACATAAGATCCTTTCAAACTATTGATTAAAGAAGAACTCATGAAACAGAGGAATGAGATGATGGATAAATTTGCACAAATCCTTCGGGCGACTACCAATAGGTGATGCATCTTCTTCGAGCGGAGGACCCACCCCCTTCAAGGTACAAATAAACTTCGATATTCCTATATTTGAAGGTTAGATAGATGCAGATGTTGTAGACAAGTGGTTGAATCTACTAGAAGGGTATTTTCCTGTCCATAATTTTTCGAATAGAGAAAAAATTACTTTCGTGCTCCTCAAAGTCGTTCCCCATGTCAAAGATTCGTGCAAAACTTTCTGTGAGAAAAAGGAAGCAGAGGAACCCTCATTATTTACAGTCATCGCCACTTGGGAATCACTCAGGGATGTTATTAAGGAACAATACTACCCTGTCGGAAGTTATGACAACTTGTATACAAAATGGACCAAGCAGTGCCAGATTTCACAAATATTTTCCATACCTTGCGCACCAAGTTTCGTATCAAAGATTCATAGTGACATCTGGTGCTCAAGTATCGTGATTCTCTGCATAGATACATCCAGACTGAAATGGAATTTCTAGACATCTCATCCTTGGGCGCGGCCTACCGATATGTTGTCAAAATCGAGCAGAAGCTCAAACAAAAGACACGACAATTTGGGTCGGGGAACCCCTCACAAAAAAAGCCAGGAAAGGGTGGCCCCAACCCACTAAAAAAAGGATAGAGCAAAGATGGACAGTATCAGGACAGCCAGTCCAAGTCGCAAGAAAAGAAGGACACCAGAAAGACAAAGAAAGATACCGGGAAGTGGTGTGACTTACACAAGAGCCCTTGGCATAACATCGCTGACTATCGCTCAAAGAAGACACTGGTGGCTGAAGTGAAAGCCTCTGAATCAGATGCAGGTTCTGAAACTGAGTTAGAACCAGAAAGGGGAAGACGAATCATTGATTCGGAACCCAGTGCCACCGTTGCTACCACCAAACTCCAACATGGTGAACCAAACGAGCCAGAAGGAGAGCACCTCTTCCATTCACAGATGTGGGTAAAAGGAACCCCGCTGCACTTCATCGTTGATAGTGGCAGCCAGAAGAACCTCATCTCAGCAGAGGTCGTCAAGGGGTTGGCCCTATTGACAACGATGCACCCACAACCCTACACCATTGGATGGCTCCACCAAGGAAGCGATCTCTGCATCAGCCAACAGTGTCGGCTGTCATATGGCATCAAGCCCTTCAAAGACGAGGTATTGTGTGATGTTGCTCCTCTCAAAGTTTGTGATGTTCTTTTGGGCCAACCTTATTTATGGAAATGTCATGTTGTACATGATTCTAGGCCTTGTAGTGTTATTATTACTTTGAACATCAAATTGTACAGGATACCCGAGGCTGTCCCACCTAGTGCTATTTTCTTGATCTTTGCTAAGCAATGCAGGAACATCATCTCTCAGACGAGGAAGTTTGTCTTCTTCGTGATTCTCTCTCAGAATGAGAGAAACATCACAGCCACATCTAGGGTCTCTGCAGTCGACCTCTTCACACAACAGAAGAAAGTAGATAAGGTAATGGAAGAATACTCAGACATATTCTCCTCACTTACCGGGGTACCTCTGCACTTCCAGGTCAAGCACCCCATCGATCTGAACCCGAACGCACCGCTGCGAAATGGGCCAATCTATCACCGCTCTCTGTTAGAGAATGAGAAGATCAAGTGACAGATCCAAGAATTGTTCCACAAGGGGAACATCCATCCCATATCATCACCTTGCGGGAGCCCAATCGAGTTGATACAGAAGAAAGATGGAACCTGGCAACTTTGCATTGATTATCAGGCTTTGAGTAAAATCACAGTCAGAAACTAGTACCTGATTCCCTAAATCAAAGACCTCCTTGATCAACTCATAGGGGCCAAATACTTCAGTAACATTGATCTGAAGTCTGGCTACCACCAACTCCTGATAGAACAAACTAATGTATGGAAGACCACCTTCAAGTCAAAGGAAGGCCTCTTTGAATGGTTGGTCATGCCCTTTGGTCTGACAAATGCTCCAACTACTTTCATGAGGATGATGGATGATATCCTGGGACCATTCACCAATACTTTGGTAGTGGTGTATCTGGATGACATTCTCATTTAAAACAAGACTTGGGTTGAACACTTGCAGCATATTCAACAGGTTATGCACACCCTGCAGTAGCACAAGCTATACGCCAACTTGGAAAAATGCTCCTTCGGCATGGACAGGGTCCATTACCTAAGCTACATCATAGATCAACATGGCATACATGTGGATCCAACCAAGATCCAAGTCATCCGTGATTGGCCAGCCCCGACCATACTCACTGAGCTTCAGAGCTTCTTAGGCCTTACCAATTTCTACCGTAGGTTTGTGTTGGGATTCTCCCATATTGCATGGGCCATCAGCCAAATAACCAGGGGTGGTGATAAGGAAAAATTTGTGTGGGGTTGGCCCCAATAACCAGCGTTCGATGATTTGAAGTAGCACTTGTGCTTAGCCCCAATAATTTCACTACCAGACCTGCAACAACCCTTTGAGATTGAGACTGATGCTTCAGACTATGTTGTGGGTGCCATTCTCAGGCAGCACGACCACCTCGTGGCCTATCATAGTGTGACACTATCAAATGTTGTCTGTAAGTACCCTACTTATGACAAAGAAATGTACTCCATTGTGCAAGCCTGTCGCTAGTGGAGACATTACATTCTTGGAAGGGAGACAATCATCCACACTGATCATAATCCACTGCAGTCCATGCAGACATAAGGAAAATTGCAGAATGGCCGTCATCAAAAGTGGTCCACATACTTGCAGCAATTCCACTTCAACATCAAGTATAAAACAGGATGCACCAACCACATCGTTGATTTCCTCAGCAGACCACCATTCGCGACACTCACCACAGTGCTAGACTCTTGAGGCCATGAGACCTTTGGATGGCCCCAACTCTATGAGATAGACCCGGACTTTTCCACCACCTACCAAATGTTGGGTGCAAAGGAAATTGTCGATAATTTCCATATTCAAGATGGGTTGTTCTGTCGACTGGGCCATATATGTGTTCCATCAAGTGAGCGAGTGAAGCTGATCTAGGAAGCCCACTATAGTTGTGTGGTAGGACACTTTGGCATCGAAAAGACAGTGGTAATGCTACAAAAACATTTCTACTGGCCAAAACTTTGAGAGGAGGTCAACAAGTATATCAGGTCTTTCACTATATGTGCTATTCCCAAACCAAACACTAAGAAACAGGGCCTATACAACCCTCTTCCTACTCCTGACAAGTCATGGGAATCCATCTCAATGGACTACATGTCGGGCCTCCCATCCACCAAGCGGGGAAATGACTGTGTTTTTGTGGTTGTTGATCGCTTTTCTAAGATGGCGATTTTGGTTGCTTGCAAGAAGAGCATCACAATAGAATCCACTGCCAAGATCTTCTTTGAACGGGTCTGTGTACATTTTGGAATCCCACAAACCATTGTCTCATATCAAGATAGTCGATTTCTCAACACATTCTAGTCGAACCTCTGGTCATTGCTGGATAGCAAGCTCACCAAATCCACGGCCTTCCACCCCCAGATAGATGTCCAAAATGAGGTCATAAATCGAATGATCATGCATATCCTACGCATGTATAATTCCAAGCACCCTCGGACATGGGATGAGAGTCTTTCCTATGTCCAACATAGCTACAACCGAGCCCTGCATAGCTCAACCGGCAAAAACCCCTTTCAAGTGGGGTTAGGATTCCAACCATTGGGTCCCATAGATGTTGCACTTCCCCTTGTGGTCACCTCGACTGACTCCTCTCTTGCTCCAAATGAGGCTGACAAAGCCATCCGGCTCATTGAGAGGATCCATCACATCTGCCAACAGGTTTAGGATATCGTACAGAAATCCAATGACAAGTACAAGCAGCACCATGATCAACATCGGGTTCCACATAAGTTTTAGGTGGACGACAAAGTTTGGTTGCACTTCCAGAAAGAACGCCTTACAGGACCCCATCAAAAGGTTCGTGTTATTATGATGGTTGATAATTCAATTTGGTATAAGAGCCATGTGCTCTAGGTAGCTCCCTCACGGAGTCCTAGATATCTCTGGAAGTGGAGTGTTTTATTTTTTGTGTAATGAGTGTTGTAAGTGGAGTTTTATATTTTTTTGTGTAATGAGTGTTGTAAGAGGATTTTTTTTATTTTTTGTGTAATGGGTGCTCTAGAGTGGATTTTTATTTTTTGTGTTGAGTTGTGTAGAGCCATCATGGAAGAATAGACAATCACTCACTGTTTCTAGAGGACACTCAAAATAAGTCAGCATCGGTGGCATGACGGTCCATGCAGTGTACTCTTCGCGACGCAGTTTCTTATACTAAGCACCAAACAAGCTAAGCCCCAGAGTTCTCAAGACCACTACATAGTGCCCATATTGCCTAGTTTGTTGCTCATTTTGAATACTCACACTTAATGAAATTATTTATTAATGGGAATAACATAGTGCCTTACTTAGCACATAAACTCATAAATAATAAAGAACTTTGTTAATACACAAATTGCTTTATATTAATCAACTTCGGCGCAGTGCGCGCGATTACAGAATACAATATTAAGATGAGCTTTAGCTCCAATGACTTGTTTTACTGACTTCATAGACACAAAGCCTCTGCTCAGACTTCTTACACTCCTCAGATGTTGTTGGTTCTCGACTGTTATCTCTACCTCTCTTTTCTGCTCTCAATCAACTACTTCTCTTCAACATCATCTACTAACTGAATGACTCGGAATTATATAGACTACGACTGTAACTTCCTATAGAACATAAGACTGACTCAACATTAAATACTACCATTAATATGAATGAATCGTCAACCACCTAATTAAACCCGAGAAGATAGATACCGAATCCATTTATACCGTCCTCTTTCCAACTAACTTTTTAGTAAATGTGCAACTTTGTACTTGCAGTCTGTTAGATTATCTCGCTGACAATTCGACTACTGACATATTGACTGATAGAAAAATCGACGGATATGTAAATATCTCACCAACTTGTAATTACAATTTCCAGCACTCCCCCTTAATTATAAGTAGGTGGGATTACAAATGAAAAATTACATCAAAAATTTGAGTTTTACATTTTAGTTTCACTCATTTGTTAATGCACGGACTCCCATACTACTGCGAGATGATGAAATGCATCTCTTGTTAAATCCTTTGTAAAAATGTTTGGGACTTGTTCTTTTGACCTGCAAAACTCTAAACAAATCTATTTGTTATTCACCAATTCTTTGATGAAATGATACCTTGTATCAATTTGCTTGGTTTTCTTGTGAAACACATGATTATTTGAGAACATGATCGATAAATTGTTGTCATAGAATACTATTGTTGGTTCATGTTGTTCCTACAACAAATATTTTAACATTCTTTTCATCCAAACTGCTTTAGAAGCTACACTTGTAGTTGTGACGTACTCTGCCTTTGCTAAAGAAAGAGTCATTATGGGATGCTTCCTTGATGCCCATGATACCATACCTGTTCCAAAATGAAACCTGTAGTCAAAGGTACTTTTCCTGTCATCTATGATTCCTCCACAATCACTATCAGTGTATCCAATGAGTTTGAACTCTTATGAAGTGGAGTACTTGATGCAAAAATATTTTGTTCCATTCACATATCTCAAGATTCTCTTTCCAACCTTCCAATGTGATTCTTTTGTAGTTTTGATGAACTTTGAAATTAGGCTCACTCCATACATAATATCAGGTCTCATCTCTATGAGATACATAAGATTTCCTACCAGTCTTTTAAATAGTGTGAGATCCACCTTGGACCCTTTATCTTCCTTTCTTAACTTCAATCCTATTATGATAGGTGTTGGTGCTTCTTTTGAATCCTCCATATTGAATCTTTTCAATATTCGATGTGCATACTTGGACTGCGAGATAAAGATACCATTTCTGGATTGGTGAACTTCTATTCTCAAGAAATATCTCATAAGCCCTAAATCAGTCATTTCAAATTCATCCTTCATGAGTGACTTGAATTATTTTATGCTAAAGTCACCTGTAAATATCAAATCATCCACATATAGACAAACAATTAACATGTTACCTTGTTGATATTCTTTGATGTATAGTGTTGGCTCACTCTCACTTCTCTGAAATCCATTGTATGTGAGATAGGAATCTATGTGACTGTACTAAGCTCTCAGAGCTTGCTTTAATCTATACAATGTTTTCTTCAATATGTACACTTTGTCTTCTTGTCCTGGAACTGCATAACCTTGCGGTTGTTCCACATATACTTCTTCTTCTAAGTTTCCATTAAAAAAAGATAACTTTACATCCATCTGATAAACTGGCCATTTGTACGGTGTGGAACTAGCTAACACAGTTCTGACTGTGTCCATGCGCACAATTGGTGCAAATGTTTCATTGAAATCAATTCCAGGTTGTTGTCTAAAGCCTCTTGCAACTAAGCTTGCCTTTTACTTATGTACTTTTCCTTCTGCATCTTTCTGGGTTTTATAAATCCACTTGAAACTTATAACATCTTTGTCTTTAGGTAAATCTACTAATTTCCATGTTTGATTGTTCTCTATGCATATGATTTCTTCATCCATGGCTTGTGCCCATACATCATTTTTGACTTCTTCTTCAAAGTTTAATGAATCATCTATTTGTGAAAACATAGAAAAAAATGAAAATGAATTTGATGCATCTTCATTATAGAGGTTGCACGGACTTCTTGTCTTTCTTGGTAACAAACTTGCTAATGTTGGATCTCAGTATGTAGAGTTGCTCAGACTACTCACTGGTTTTTGTTGCGCTCTAGGTGTATATTGCACACTTGTTGTTCTTACTAGAGTACTCTGCATGGTAATTTGTGTCACAGTGGCAGGTGTAGAAGGGAGTGCGCACTAACTTATACATGGTGTTTGAAACACCTCTTCTTATTATGTTTCATCATGCTCCATTTCATCCATAATTTTGATTGTCTTTGTTATGGTTCAATCCCATGCTTCATTATCCACGAAATGAACATTGCGACTGATTATGAATTTTCTTGCGACAGGGTCTACAACTTGTATCCTTTTGTTTATTTTCAATATCCAACAAATATACAATTTTGTCATTTACTGTCCAACTTCTTTCTCAGCTCATCTGGAACATGTGAGCATGTGACACAACCAAAAAAATTTAAATGTGCCACATTGTGCATTGATCATGTCCAGGATACTTCAAGAACTCTATTCTTCACACACTTTGTCAAACATTTGTTCAAGATTTATACTGCAGTTGCTACTGCCTCATCCCAATACTCATTTGAAAAATGTTTGGCTCTCAACATACTGCATGCCATTTTCATGATGGTTATGTTCTTTCTCTCTGTGACACCATTTTTCTATGGTGTGTATCACACGATAAGTTTCTTGTAGATTCCATGAACTTTACAAAAGTTCTGAAATTCTCTTGACATGTATTCTGCTCCTATGTCATTTCTTAGACACTTGATGTAATAACCACTTTGTTTCTCCACAAGTGATTTAAACTACTGAAAACAACCCAATGCGTCAAATTTATTCTTTAGGAAATAAATCCATGTATTTCTTGATAAATCATCAATAAATGTCAGAAAATAACTACTACCTCCTATGGGTGTTGTTTGGATTGGTCCAAAAATGTCTGAATGCACAATTTTCATTGGAGCTTTTTCTCTGTAAGACTTTCCAACTGGAAATGATTCTCTGTTTTTCTTGCCAAATATATAGCCTTCACATATCATTTATGGTTTTTCAATCAATGACGAACCTTTTACCATATCTTTTGTGTGTAGCATCTTTAGACCTTCAAAGTTTAAATGTCCAAATATGAAATTCCATAACGAGGAATCATCATGTATTTCAGATTGGAATGTTTCCTTCATCTCTGTGCCATTTTCTCCTTTCTTGATACTGCGCACTTTATTTTCTTCATTAGTACTGCGCACACTTTCTGTTGTAAATGCAGTGTCTAACTGCACACTTTTTCTTTTATAAAAAACTAGCATTGTATTCTTCTTCTTAGATGTCTTTAATGTCAATGGGAATATTCTCTTACTTGTCATCTGGATTTTTTCAATAAGTAGATTGCTTGAGCATTTATCCATAATCACATAGTGATTATCTTCCATGTAGATTCTATATCCTTTTTGTAACAATTGCCATGTGCTCATCAAATTATGCTTTAGACCAGAAACATAATATACAACAGGCATAACTCTTTGTTCTCCTTGCTTTGTTAAAATGTTTATATTGCCTTTACCTAAAAGAGTGACTTGAATATATGTTGTAAGTGTAACCTTGGTTTGGATTGACTCATCCAAACTAGAAAACAATTATATGTTTCATGTCATGTGGTTACTGCATCCTGAATCTAAATACCATATGTCACATGGAATTGCTTGAGCAACATTGCATTCAAATGGTAACACTATATTATGAATTTCTACAATGTTAGGCATTTCTAAAGCGTGTGCCATAAACATAGGGAGAGTTTGGGTATTTGCATTGATTAACTGATATTGACTTTGCTTGTTCTGATTATATTGTCTCTTTATACACTCATATGCACAATATCCATAACTTTTATAGAAATGGCATTGACTCTTTGACTTGTCATTTCTTTGACCACTTGGATGATTGGTACTTGGGTTTTGACCTCTTCGACCAGTATTTCCAGAACTGCTATTGCATCCATCTTTGACATAACTTCTTCCTCTTGTAAATATGTTGAACCTCCACATAATAGATCTAGCTAGAAAATACTACACACATTTGCAAAGACAAATTGAGAAATAAGAAGAAGGAGAGAAAGAATGGAAGAATTCACATTAAGCGTAATGAATAATGAATAATTTACACATGATATACTCTGTATAACTCAACCAATGCACACTAGAGGAGAACCAATGCACCATAGTGGTAGTATAGAGTGATTTGAACACACACCAAAAGTTAAAAGAGTGAACTGCCACCTAGTCTAGTCTCTCGGGCAGTTATGGGAGTGAACTGCCACCTAGTCTAGTCTTGCAGGCAGTTACAGAAGTGAACTGCCACCTAGCTGAGTTAACTAGTCAACTAGTCTTTTGTTAACTAAATGAACAGAGAGTAGTGAGGAGTAGAACAAGAAATCAAGGGTAATGCACCAGTCTAGTGATGATACCAAGGCACCTATGCATTAGCATGGTGATGATCCCAATGTTGCATGGTGACAAAACCAATGCAGCATCTAAGCTCAACTCAACTAGTCAAACTAAAGTGTCAACTGAAAGAGAATATTCTCCAGGTGGAATATTCTCCCCTAATATATAGAAGACTAGATAATGACTAATTATGACCAATAAACAAGGAAAAGAATTAGGAAAAATAAATCCTAGGTGTGTGTGATGTAACTCCAACAGCCCCCCTGAAAATCACTATGGTGAAAATAAAGAATGGGTCCTGACAACGATGCCATGTTAGGTACCCAAATAAAAAAGATAAACTGAAATAAAGTGAGGAAAGAGGGAAAACCTCATGGGAAACCCCCCGCCCCCCCCTCAAGGTACAATGTATGTAAAAAGAAGAACTACAGTTGCTAGGAAACCGTGTCCTCCACTCCAAGATGACTTCAAAGAGAATGTAACTTCTCTTCAGTGAAGGTCTTGGTGAAGATGTTTTTCGTCTGTTCTGTTGAAGGAAAGAACTATAGGTCGATGATCCCCTCATGTACTAAGTCCCAGATGTAGTGCATGTGGATCTCGATGTGCTTCGTTGGTTGCCTCTAAACTATATCTCTACAGAACTTCATAGTGCTCTGGTTGTCACACCAGATGAAGATCGGACGATGAAACTGAATGCCCAAGTTAGTGAGAAAATGTTGTAGCCACATAGCCTGAATGGTTATGTTAACTACCTCTTTGTACTCTGCCTCGACTGAATATAGAGAAATGACAGCTTGCTTCTTGCTTGACCAATAGATAGGACTGGAACCAAGACTGAGTGAGTAACCAGAAGTGGACATGTGATCAGTGTTATTGCCCTCCCAGTCAGAATCAGTAAAATCAATTATATCTAATGTAGAGTCTTCTGCATAATGAATGTTGAAGGTGATGATTCCGTGTACGTATCAAAGAATATGCTTTGAAGCCTTCTAATGTAGCTCATGCATCTCCTGCATGAACCTGGAAACAACACCAACTACATAGGAGAGGTCTGGTCTGGAGTGTGTGAGATACAACAAGCTCCCCACAAGATTTATGTACAGTGTGCTATCAACCAGTAGAGTCCCCCCACCATCCTCAAGTTTAACTCTTGATAGGAAAAGAGTTGGAGTAGACTTGCAGTCTCTCATGTGAAATCTCTCAATCAGATCTCATGCATACTTGGCCTGAGATAGTTTGATGCCTAATGCATCCTAAATGATCTCGAGTCCAAGGAAGAAGTGTAGCGGACCCATGTTCGTCATCAAAATCCTATCATGTAGATTCCTCTTGACTGCAACAATCGCTAGAGTCAAGAAACCAATGATCAACAAATCATCAACATACATAACTAAGAGTAGAAGTGATCAGTCGTCCTAATAATGTAGACATTCGGGTCTAATTTACAATGTACAAAGTTATGTGACAATGAGTAGGATTCCATCTTGGGATACCATTCCCTCGAAGCCTGCTTGAGGCCATAAAGGGACTTCTTTAGTCGACAGACCAAAGATGAGTCCTGCATAAATCCCTAGGGTCGCTCTATATAAATATCCTCAGATACATCACCATGAAGAAATGCATTCTTCATGTCCATCTGATGGACATCCCATCCCTTGGATGTCGCAATGGAAAGTCCTAATCGTATGGAATCCATATTTTCTACTGGAGCGAAGGTATCATCATAGTCAATTCCATGCACTTGTTGAAATCCTTTGGCAACAAGCTTGTCTTTGTATCTACTAATCTTTCCATTTGCTACGCTCTTGGTCCTGTAGACCCATATACATATAACAAGTTTCCTCCCAGAAGGAAGGGGAACCAGAACCCAAGTCTAGTTCTCAAGGAGGGACTTGTACTCCTCCTGCATGGCGGATTCCCAAAAGGGATTTCCAATAGCCTCACCATAAGACCATGGATCTGAAGACTGAACCAAGAAAAGATGTCTAGAGGGAAACAGTTCACTAGTAGTGAGTGAAACATGAGGCTCCTTGAAATCAAATCAAGTCCTCCTAGTATCGCTTGGATCACCAACAAGATCCCCTGCATCCTGAAGAGTAGTATGTGCCCACTTGGACCTTTGATATAGCTCTCCAACTGCATCTAGATGCTTTGAATCTAGATCTGACTGTACTAACTCTGAATATGAATCATCTGAGTCCTATGAATCGAAACTCTCGTCTGAAGAAGAATTGGCATGTGCATTCTCATCATATCAGACAGGTGGAATAATAAAGGTGTCTGCATGCGGCTATTGAGGTACATGTGAGACACTTTCCTTGAATTGGGCATTATTCTCAATCATGAGACGATCCAAGGAAATATCAATAATCCTATATCCCTTCACATCGTCAACATATCCAACAAAAATACACTCAATGCTCTCTGGATCAAGTTCCTACCTCTTTTCAGAGGCAATCCAGGCCCATGCATGCGAACCAAAAATGCGAAAGTTGGTCACTTCTGGTTTGAGGACGCTCCAAGCCTTGTAGGAGGTATTATCCATGACATATCTATGGGGATATCTATTTTGTATGTATTTTGCACAATTAAGTTCTTTGGCCCATAGTCTCGGTGGTAGTGACTTTGCATGCAACATGTAAGATGCCATCTCCTTTAGAGATATGTTTTTCCGCTCACCAACTTCGTTTTGTTGTGGAGTATAGGGAACTGTATGTTGCAACTAAATACTTGCCTCATGGTGATGATCATGGATATCATGATTGACATACTCTTCCCCTTTATCAGTTCAGAGGAATTTGATCTTCTTTCTGAACTGTGTCTGAACCAAGGCTTTGAAATCTTCGAGGTGTTGAAAGACCTCAAATCTTTTCCTGAGAAAGTAGATCCATGTAGAACGTGAGAAACCATCAACAAAAATGAGAAAAAAAGTTTCTTTTCTGATGAATGGATGCGGAAAAGGACCCATAAGGTCGTTGTGTATCATATATAAAGGTGCAAAATCTCTCTGATACTTTCCTTTGGCAAATTTCTCTTGATGTTGTTTTATGAGAACACATCCCTCACATACTCCCTTGGAGAAATGGATTTCTGGTAGACCATCAACAAATATTTTCTTGCTATGTTGTTGCATGTATATGAAATTCAAATGTCCAATCCTTTCGTGTCATATCCTACTACGTTCATCATATTGAGTAAGCACTAAAGAAAAATTAGGTTCAATGAATTCAAAAAAGGTATACAATCTAGATTGATGATTAACCTCACTGGTAGAAAACCTGGAGTTGGTTTGCATGTCATAGATGTCCACAAAATTTGGTGTGAATATGACTTTCTTTCAAGTGCCGAAATTTGTCATATGATACATGGAGTGAAGGTTGATGGAGAGTTTGCGAACATGAAACACATTCTCGAAGCTTTCGTTGGTGAGTTCAATCCTTCCTTTGCTGGTGACTTCAACAAAAGATTTATCCCCCATCATAATCAGAGTACCTTTGCATGCATCCAATGAAGAATATATTTCTTTTGAGGCAGCCATGTGGTGTGATTCTCCTGAATCTACGATCCAAGCGTCAAGAGAGGAGTTGATGGCAATCAAGGCATGTATATAATTGCCTTTCTTGGGATTCAGATCTTCTCCCTTCTTCTTCTTGGCACCCTCGGGGATGCGATATCCAAGGTTGTTTTGCTGAAGTATTTGAGACATTAGATCTATTTTTTTTTGCATGCATGTGGATTCTAGATGGAATTCTTTGTGACAGTTCGTGCATTTCTCCCTTTTTCTTCCCTTTCCCCCTTTGGATATGGAGGCATCGATGAAGGGTTTTGTGTACCCTTCCTTATTCGGATGTGCATGCGATTTCATTTTGTCTTTATATTTAGATTTATGATATTGGTGGTTTCCATCTTTCACAGTAAGTGCATGTGCCTTTGGGCCTTTGATTTTTCCCATGTTGATGAGCTTGGTTTTCTCTTGTGTCATGGATTCAATAAAGTCCTCAAGAGAAGGCATATTCCAGGTGGCTCCAGAGGCGAATCTTACAGAATGGAATGTGGATACGAATACAAATAATTTGGGACTAAGTTTGGAGAGAATAGTGAGAACCATTTGTTTCTCCTCCTTATATCTATCAACCCTGCAAGCTTTGAGTTGCGACATTAAATCCTTGAATTTTGTAAGGAAATCTTGGATATTGTCGAAGCTTTTTTGATAGAATGTGAGACATTCCACCTCTAGCATGTGTCCCCTCATCTCATACCATTTTCCAAAGAGCCCTTCCAAGGTGGTCCAGGATTCATTAGGATTCTTACAGGAAGATATGTGAAAAAGGAGATCAGGAGAAATGAGACTGCAAATCATTCTGAGTGCTTCATCCATCTGATTTAAGTACTTGAATTTTTCTATGGATGATGTTAGTTTTGTATCTATATTCAAGGTTAACCTGTACAATCCTCTAGTTCAGATATGAATCATTAATCTCTCCTTCCATGCAAAGTAGTTGTAAGGTGTAAGAATGAATTCTTTTTGGAAATACATCTTTCCGCTGTCTTCAATCTTTTGTACCTACAAAAAGAATTGGCGTACCTTTTTCTTATTAGTCCATCGGCTCTGATAACATGTAAATGTGTTGAACCTGCACAAAATAGATCTATCTAGAAAATACTATAAAAATTTGTAGAGAGAAATTAAGAAAGAAGAAGAAGGAGGGAAAAAATGGAAGAATTCAAATTAACCATAATGAATAATGAATAATTTACACATGATATACTATGTATAACTCAACCAATTTGAACTGGAGGAGAACCAATGCACCATAGTGGTGTTCTAAAGTGATCTGGAAACACATCAATAGTTACGGGAGTGAACTGCCACCTAGTCTAGTCTCTCAGGCAGTTATGGGAGTGAACTGCCACCTAGCTGAGTTAACTAGTCAAATAGTCTTCAGTTAACTGACTGAACAGAGAGTAGTGAGGAGTAGATCAAAGAATCAATTGTAATGCGCTAGTTTGGTGATGATCCCAAGGCAAGTGCACATTAGTATGGTGATGATCCCAATGTTGCATGGTGACAAAACCAATGCAACATCTAAACTCAACTGAACTAGTCAAACTGAAGTGTCAACTGAAAGAGAATATTCTCCAGGTGGAATATTCTCCCCTAAAATATAGGAGACTAGATAATGACTAATTATGACCAATAAACAAGGAAAAACCTTAGGCAAAAGAAATCCTAGGTGTCTGTGAAGTAACTCCAACACCTATGCCTCTCGCGCTAGCTCTTCCCCTTCCTCTTCCATGACTTATAGATGATTGCATGGAAAATGCATTCTCTATTGACATACTTGACATGTTCAATATGTGTTCATAATTAATGGGGGAAACTTGTAGCTCATCTAGGCTGAATTGACTCAATTCTTTTTTCTCTTCTAAAATCACAACAAGGGTATCAAATTTAGGAGGAAGACTCCTAAGTAACTTCTCAACAATTTTTTTGTCTTCTATGGTTTCACCATGAGACTTAATCTGATTTATCAGTCCAATTACATGGGTGTGGAATGAATCTATTTTATCGGTATCTTTCATTGAGAGAGTTTCAAAATCTCTTCTAAGAATTTGCAGTTTTTAAGGCTTTACTTCGTCCATACCCTGATAAGAGGTTTGTAATATGTCCCATGCTTCCTTGGATTTATTTGATGATGTAAATCTTGGAAGTATGCTTCCATGCATGACTTGATGTATGTAAAACAACGTCTTTCCATCCTTCTTTCTTTGATCTTTCAAGAAATCTTTCTTAGCTTGTGTGAGGGAATTGTATGTTGCATGATCTACTAGTTCTACATAGCCATTCTTGACTACATCGCATACATATTGACCTCATAAAAGTTCCTTCATGATCAAGGACCATATCTCATAATTCTTTCCTATAAAAGTGGGAGGTTGGAGATTTGAGGTAGAAGCCCTTTTTCACTTTTCAACGGAGTTTATTCTCTTGAACTTGTTTCGATAGAACCTGCTCTGATACCAGATATCGAAATACGTCGATGCCAGTGGGATGACAGTGTGCACAATGTGATCTGCATGATACAGTTTCATATACTACACACCAAACAAGCTACGTGATAGAGTTCCCAAGACCACCACATAGTGAACAGATTTCCTAGTTTGTTATGCACTGTGAATACACACACTTAATGAAATGATTTATCAATTTGGAATAAGACAGTGTCTTACTTAGCAAATGAACTCATAAATAAGACAAAAACTTGTCAATACACAAATTGTTTTATATTAATGAACTTCGACGCAGTGCACACGATTACATTATACAATACTAAGATGAGCTTCAGCTCCAATGAGTTCTTTTACTGACTTCACAGACACATATTTTGTGATTAGAGTTATTACAATCCTCAACTACTATCGGTTCTGGGTTATTCTCTCTACCTCTCTTTTTTTCTCTGCATCAACTGCTTCTCTTCAACATCATCTGCTAACTGAATGACTCAGACTTATATAGACTTCGACTATGAATTTATAGAGAACCTAAGAGTGACTAAACATTAAAGACTACCATTAATATGACTTACTCTTCAACCACTTAATTAAACCCGAGAAGATAGAGATCGACTCCATTTATAGCTTCCTACTTGTCGAATAACTTTTGAGTAAATGAACTACTTTGCACTTGCAGTCTGTTAGATTGTCTGACTGACAATTTGACTATTGACATATCGATTGACATACAAATTGGCGGAGATGTAAATATCTCACTGACTTGTAATTACAATTTCCAATAAGGACGCAAAGAAAATGAAACAATATGTGTTTTCAAAGTACAAGGTTTTGTTGGTCAGAGAAGTATAAAAGACATTTAGAGATCTTGTGCCTTATCCAATGGAGAAGAACAAACAATGTTGTATGTGGTGTTGCTTGCTGGTGTTTGCATTCAGTGTGATCAGATTGAATCTAGACATTGAATATTGGTGCTTGTATCATCAATAGAGAAGAATTGAACGATGCTCAACAATAGAGAAGAATTGAACGGTGCTGGAAAATATATATTGCTCATCTTTCAATCCTGAGTGGAGGAGATCATCAATTTTTTGTGCACAAAGCTTCTTCTACTGGTAGATCTGTCTAGAAATCATAACAACAAGCTTTTTTTATAGGATTTTGGGAATGTTATTGTGATTTTATTTAGTTAGTAAAATTTTTAGAATGTAGAACCAATTAATTGAACATAATAACATTTAAATTAGTGGTTATGGACATTCTTGGGTGCCAAGAGAAGACAAAACTAGTTTGAGTATGTTTACAAGTCTGTTATATGATGACGGGTCTTGTTGTGCTTTGGGATTCAAGAGCATCGGTTACACGTTACTTTTTTATGAGATATATGTATGCCAAGTTGTTTGATCAACTTTTGAACACATTTAGTATCTAGACAACCTTCCTAACAACTAACGGATAACACCATCACACAATTCTCTAGTCGAGAAACTACTCCTTCCTCTCCTTCCTATTGCCGAAGTTTCACCTTGGATGAGCGAAGGCTTCCTCTATGCTACATAGAGTTAATGAGTTTAGTAAAAAAATTGATAATGTATATATATATATTTTTTTTTCCTTAGAAGTTTATCTCAAAACATAAATTAAAATTGATTTATACCAATATAAACCAACAAAATATAGTTGGAATTCTTTGAGAATTCAAAAAATTGTTGTAAGTATAATTTTCCAAACTCATAACTCATAAAAAAAAAGTCTAAAATAAAATAGTACAAAGTTGTAGAGAGCATAGTCTACTCGAAATTGTTGTGTTCCAAAAGTGGACTTGGGAAGGGTTTTAAATAAATTGACTTACAAAGTGTAGTAAAGAGAATTCACTATATGATCTTCAACTTCCAAGACACAACTGTTGTTGCTTGGGGCTTAGAGAATTCAGTATTTGATCCTCAATTTTTTATCATCAATTTTTGTGGTTTCAATAAATAGAATATGCACGAATGCATTAACTCCAAAAAAGTAGGATTGTAATGTAGAAAAAACATAACAATTTTTTCTTTCAATTGACTTGGCACATGAAAAATTCTTTCATTTTCTATTTGATAAGATATAGGGGAAAAGAACTAATAAAAGAAAAAACTTATAAAAACAACAAAAGGATAAAAAATAAATTATATTAAGGAAATTTTCCAATCCATAAAAACAATGAAAAATAAAACATATTAGAAATTTTCGCTAACTCTTGAGTTGAAAAAATATGAATTAATTTTCATTTCAAATTTGATAAATAATTTTTTGTTTTAATTTTCATTTGTATGGAAAATAAATTTAAACCCTTCTATGAAGTGCTAAAATGCTTCTATGAAAGTAGTAGGAAACTAAATTGCTTTGCATGGATGACCAAGGCATCATCAATCTAGATGAACATAAAACCTACATAATATCTAATATGTCATTTTTATTATCTAAAAAGTTATGCACTAAGTCAATCATTGACTTAAACTTAGTGAATAGTGGATAATACTTGCTATCCACAAATTACTTTCCACAAGTTGCTTTTCTAAAGGGCCAAAATCTTCCACTGATTTGACACTTGCAATAAGAATATGTCAATTTGACACTTGCAATAAGAATATGTGTAGGTCATGCAATCCGCGGTCATATGGGCTACTAGTGATTTTCAAAATGTAAGAGACCTGGCCTGTATTCCTCTAGAATGACACAAACGGAAATCGTTAGGATAAAAGTCAGCAGAGAAGGGACTCGGGACCAGCGTAGATAAGGGACAATACGCCTGATGGGGATAGGCACTGGACAAAAGAGTCGTTCAAGCTGCAGAGTTTATTACAGTCGGATGTTTTCATGGACTTTGACCATCACGCGTGCGTGTTTATTGAAAATTTGATGACAACCATTTAACCCTGTGGAATGATACAAACGGAAACCGTTAAGATAAAAGTCCGCATAGAAGGGTCTTGGTACCAACGCAGGTAGCGACAGAACGCCTGAAGGTGATAGGCGTTCGACGAAAAAATGGTTCAAACTACAGAGTTCTGATAGTTGTGAAATCTAACGTGAACATCAAACATCATAATTTCTGAGTTATAGTTTTTCTGGAATAATAATACTAAAAAGATTAATACGTTATAGTTTTGTGGAATAATAATACTAAAATTATTCCATAATAATACTAAAAAGATTATTAATTTGTTAAATATATAAATATATATTTAGTATCATATGGAACATATATTAATATAATTATTAGATATATTAATATTATTATTGCTAGTTGTAAAATATAATTTGTAAACATAGATAATAATAATACTATATAATTTAGTATTAATAGTATTTAAATGCTTAATTTTAACAATCCCTGACAAAAACCTACCAAAAATTAAAATCTATAACCTTTCTCTTTTTGGTGTATATATAAATTTGTATATTTATAATGACTTTTTGCTTAAACATAATCACGACTTTCGCCACCAGAGACCCAGATTCCAGCGTCTCCACGGGAATGATCTGCCCTAATAAGCTCTCTAGTTTGTTCAGGAATAAGCTCAAGAAAACAAAAATGCACTGCAAACTTCTGAAAAGGTGCAACAAATCACTTGTAGAGAGAACAAAAGACTCCAGAAAGAGCTGCACGAGAATTTAGAGTCCTAAAATTGGGGTCTAGTCTCACCGTGTGCTCCTCCTGTGAAAAAGTTTCAGCCACTAATAACACTGGTGCTTTCAGAGAAAATGAAAGCGATCTTTCGACGAAGCGTTTATCAGCAATGAATGGTTGGGTCTAGGCCGATGTTTGAGTTCGCTCAAATAGGATTCGTAAAAGCTTTAATGGGTTGCTCTTTTCCTTATTCATGTTTATTTGAACCTAAATGACGGACAATGTATTAGTTAATTTAATCAGATATATTTTCCAAACAAGCGAGCTAATATATGGCCTTCAAGAATTTGCATTTACTATAAAATTTCCTTTGCATTAATTTATTTAATGAGATATAGCTTCTCAACAAAGGAACTAATATATTCACATCTACTATCTACTATGAAATCTAAAATGTTTTTATTAGTTTACATTTCATAACTAAACTAATTTTAGAAGTTTAATAAAAGTGATTAATATATATTGGAAAATGATGTTTATCGGCCTATATCAAACACATTAATTAATGTGGTTGTGCTAGTTGTATTACTTTAAATATAATTTTGAAGACATGTGGGGTCTAAAAATCCAGAATTGAAACTTCTACACTTCCTTCAAAGTTAAAGGAAGGACTGAAGACTCGATGACTTTCAAATATGGAATGAAGATTTATATATTTTTACCAAGTTTAATAAAGGATTGAACGTTGATGGTTTTTTCAGGATATGATAATTGAAATTAATGATGGTCTATCATGACACGCTAGGGATAATGAAAACATAGAAAAAAAACATGTTAACATGTTAATCTAAATTTTTTATTCATAGATATTGTGAATAACTATGTGAAATTTATTTTTTTTCTAACAATGGTATGCTATTTTTCTAAAAAAATATAAGGTATATGTATTTGATCATGTAGGTGTTGAGTACTTTAATGATGAAATTTCATTCCAAAAACTTGCATAATTGTAGAGAACCCATTCCTCTAGTGCAGTGTATTTTTTGGAAATTTATAATAGTAGCATTAATTTTTATTTTTTTTAAATTATGAAACTCAATATATCGTTGAAATTACAAAGCTTTTTGTTCATGCAGTCTAAGAGGGTATTCACATGATCAAAATAATTTATTTATTTTTATATCATAGATATGAGTTGAGTCTTCTAGTGTGGCACACACCTCATTTTAGAAATGGTTAAGTTGACAAAAAGTTATAGAAAAAATAAAAGAGGTATGTATTCTATGATTTTGATATATTCAAAGAAAAAAATAGATTAAAAGTAGTAAAAATATTAATTATATATATATAT
>ML797731.1:238270-274980 GCA_009831015.1 Picea engelmannii
AAAACTCTTTCACACAAGATTTAATGGAAGGATTTATTTATATTGTTTCTCTTCCTTGTACATAGAAAAAAGATAATCTCAATGTATGTAATGATCATCCTATTAGAACAAAGGATATTGATCTATTAGTTGATAATGATAATATTTTTTATCTCTTACCATATATTGATGACCATGAAATACATGCTCATTCCATTTCCCCTGAAGAAGAATTATTTGAAGACGATTCAATATCATTGATTTATGATGATGATATAGATATAGAAAAGTCAATAGTTAGTTAAACAATAGAGAATCATTTGAATTAATATCTTCGGAAAGTTATTTGTGATTATATACAAATCTATTTGCAAAATGTACTTCTAGTAATAAGTACTCTTATTCTTATATTGAAACTCGTGTAGATTTAAAGTTAGAATTAGAACATGAGAGAGTCTTTATGAAAAAGAGCAATTGTGAAATTTCAAATGATTTTGCTAAATATATTAGATTAAAAATGAATCAATTTAATAATGACTTTGGGTAAATACATACATTTTCCTTGAGTATTCATGTTGATAATAACCAATCTAACTTGTTATGTGCATCCTCCAAGGAAAGGAGGTTATTTATGATGATTCATTGGAAGCTAATAACATTGAAACACTTCACCCTATGGTGATGGTTATGTTAGGTTTTCATGTGATCTATCACAATGAAGGATCTACACAACAAAATTAGACATTGCACATTGAAAAGATTATTATTAGTGACTTTCATTTTCTGACCTCTACACATCTAAGTGCTCAATCTTCTCTATAGAAAAGAGATTTTTTCATTATGATCTTTTAATGAAAGATATAGATGATGTTAAAATTGATTGATGATATTAAATTTGATTGCATCTCTTCGAATAATACTTGTTGGCGATGATTTTCCATGAACAAGTTTCCATTGATTTGTAACAAAGATCTAATTTCTGTAAAAAAAAAATTGAATTTATTTTTGCATAACTTCAATGTATATATAGTTGTTGGATCCCATCTATCTAATAGGTTATGTTGGTATTCTAGTTGTTGTAGTATTTATGAGTCACCTTATGAATTGGTGGAATATTATACATTATTTGATTCAATTAACTCTTTTTAAATTAATGGTAATTTGAAATTTGAAAGAGGGCTTACCAAGAAGGTGAAACATTACATTTTCACTTAATGATTATGCCTCATCCATGGTAGTATATGTTCCCTTGGGAATCCTTTTAATTGGGTTTTTAATTTTTTTTTGCTAAGTAAGTGTTTTATGTATCATCTTTCATAAAATACCATTTCATACATACATGTTTCTATTGGGACCTGAGTTTCCATGGATGGAAACCAACTCAACACCATAATGTTAGTATAATGTGCCTCACATGGACACCAAATTGAACTAAAAACTTAAATATTCCATAGATTACAAGACAGAGAGCTGGAAAATACAACAAAACTAAAAAGATAATATTACTACTAAAACAAAGACATTTTTATCGGTGAAATGAACTTATCTTTCAATCAAAGTGTCATCGAAATTCCCCAAGGGAAGGAGAATAGGCCATTGCTTGCATGTTGCAACCTGAGTTAACAAGGCACCAGGATTGTCGCTCATTTCTTCTAACATGGAGATTCGATGTTCCATAATCTTTAGACAAAATTTGAGGTTGGCTACCTCACTGCGTAACTCAAATATCAATTGTTGGAGGATGTCGAAGGCATCATGAATGTGATGTATGCTTCCACCAGACGAGGAGCATGGAGAGCCATAAGAGAATTCTCCAAATTCATGGTTTGATGTCTTAGGAGAAGAGATATGTGGAGCACTAGAAGGACACGATAGACCTGGGAAAGAATTCAGAGAAAACCACAGAGAATTTCCATGATGGTTGAACCTTTCTACTTGGTATGCCCACCTGATGGAAGTATGCCCATTGTCATGCTGACGAGCAAAGGATGATCTCTATGGAGAATTCATGGACCTATGCCTCTTGCTTTTGGAGACAGATCTTTCGGGACAAGTGGAAATACACCCAGGTGGATATGATCACCTCGGCCACGTTTGGAGCATCCTCTTTGGTGCGGCATGGTTAATCCTGTAGTATCCTTCATCACTCAAAATTAAACAAACTTATGCCTATTCCAACTCCAGTAACAAGAGGAAAAATACCAAACTAGAATGGAGGTCACATAAGTGATGAAACCGAAGAGAAAATCCATCATCATTTCACTTGTGCACAACATAGTAATGATTTTTAATTTCGTTATAAGAGTCGAGTACCAAAATTTAAGATCCACTACATCTGCAGTGTTGTATTGCATCTCCCGACGAAGGTTTATGTGATGGGGATACCAACGAGAATCAAAATCCAAATTTTGTAGTGGGGATTTTCCCACGCTCCCACACCTAGCTTGAGGCCCCTAGAGCCCAGTGTTGTTGTGTCACATACCCAATTCAAAACCCATTAGCAATGGATAATACCCCATCCGAGGATTTGGGTGTTTAGTTTGTAGAGAAATCCTATCTAGTAGAATTCTTTCCCTTTCTTTAATTCTTGAGGTAGTATCATAATTGAATTTGTACATCTTTTTCACACTTCGTTTATTTTCATGATTTGTCCCATTCTGCTGGTAATTTAAGTTTATTTTTTAATCTCATTTATTTTATATGGAGTTGGCTGACTAGCATTTGATTTCTTCAGTTTAATTTTATTTTCATCTCATTTTTATTTTTATGTTTGAATTTGTTTTTTAGTCTTTGGCTTTAGCATTTTCTTTTTTTTTATTGTATATATTACACTTGTTTTAGAAGTTTTATTTATTTTTAATATTTTTTATCATATTTTAGTTTTAATTTTAATTTGCTTTTGTACATAATATAATTGTTTCATTCTTTATTTGAAATTTTTTGAAAATTTTCAAATTTATTTTAGTTTTGTTGCTTACAAATTAAGCTTTGAATTTGTTTGTATAGATTGGGATTAATTATTGGTTGTTGCAACAAGAAGTTTTTGGGGATGATAATTGGCACCAATATATTATACATAAATCTTCAAGGAGGATTTATCTAAGAATATCAAAATAGTACAAAATTCAGAAGAACATTTTTTGCATTGAATTTTTATATTTAAGTTATAACTAGTTTTTAAAAGTTTTTGTTCTCAAGCTTTTTTTTTTTAATATTCTTTTTGTAAGAGCATTAATGACACAAACATTAAAAAATAATAAAGACAATAACTAGCACTGGAAGAGAGTTTTTATGCCTCAAATGTTTACTAATAAAAACAACTCCTATGCCACCCCACTTCCTTACAACGATATCTATATTTACAAATTAAAAGGGTGAAAGAAATTTCTTAACAAAATAAGGAATTTGAAAGAACTTTTAAGTGTGGGAAGTACAAGTAAACTCGGTAGGCCTATGGATGTTCATTAATAACAGGGCAATACTTGTAGAGTACTAATGAACCTTTGTTGGGGATATGGACACTCACAGGAAGAGAAGCAATGCTAGGCAAACGGAGATGAGGAACCAAGTGTGTAAATATTGTTGATAGAAAAAGGCCTTTGACTTGTTTCATGATTGGTTAGAATAAATTTCATAATTAAACAAATACCGAGAGCTTTGCAAAACCAATGTCTGAGTTTTGAGTATTTGGAACCCCAAACTTATTTATCACCAGTATGTAGTATACTAGTCTCTTGTTATTTTCAGAATTTGAAATAAAAAACTTATTTTTCATATTATAGATAAAAGTCTTCCTAAATCATTAATGGTAGACATAACTTAATGGTAGACATGATTGGTCCACCTGCCAATCATTGTACCCTGCAGAACAACCCTCTATTATGAGAACAACCCTCTATTATGATATGAGTTCTTCATAAAATAATGGGGATCCCTCTAAATTTTTTCATCAGTTAACTTTGATTTTATCACATTTTTACATAATTTGATTTGTTTTTATAGTTTTTTAAGAATTTTCTAAAATTGTTTTGATATATTTTAATTTGTTTCAATTATTTTCCTCATTAAAATGATCTATTTGGTCCAATTTGATCTCTAATTTATTTTGCAAAATGCCAAAATGGTAACGCATTTGCCTAAAATTCAGACCTAGTTCTTGTTTTAATGGACTAATTGCGTTGAAAATTGGATGTATAGATAATGGATAATCTGTATCGAGATTAAAAAAAAAATTGTAACATTTTAAGTCAATATCGATATCGGATGTAGTCTTTGCATCCATATTCAGATGAAGTTTGAACGAGACACTTAAGTTGGGCCATATTTTTTTTTCGCGAGGAAATAACAGTTGCCCTGCTATTCAATTTTAAATCAAAGGAAACTTTCCAATACATATAGGCTCGAAGACATTACAACATACTCATTATGAGCTTTATTCATGTCGTTATGAGAATTGAACCCGGGTGGGGAGGATAACAATCATTCCTTACAACCATCCGAGCTACACCGAATTGACTTAAGTTGGGCCATATATTGGATTCATTGTATCTAGATCTTAATATAATACATTAATATTTGTTTATCGTCCTACATATACATGGATGCTAAATGACATTTTCCATAAGCATTTTCATGGAAATTTTACATTTGAACATATGACATTCGATGATTTGCTTTCAGGTTTGATACATGGCACTATTGATGTGACATGTGGAATGGTTATTTTACATAGATTTTTTTGATGATGTGGTTGATGATGTTGACTGATAACATATCATTATGTTATCACATCCAGATCCAGAGTAAACCATCTAAGGAGCCTCATATTACGTGGATGCCTGGATTTCGAATTCATTCGATTTTGAATTATCGCATCGAGACCATAGGATGGTACATTGGAAGATACACATATAATCAGATATCAAATTAGTTGGTCTTTGTTTATAGTAAGATATGGTAGAAATCTTGGATGTCATACTACTTCAAGTTTCAACTACATCTAGATACAAGAATAATTGTAGGAGTAGATCACTTGATATATCAAATTCTTGGATCCTAGATGAGTTTTTCTTGTAATCGTATTCATATCGGGGACAAAGTGAGTACTTTAGGCCACAAGTATCATCTATCAGGTCATTATGGAATGGCAATCGAGGTCCATATTTTTTTTGGGTATGTGTTATATTCTTTGCACAAGCTTATTTTTTGCCTCGGAAAATGTGTCACATATTTAGGTGGTTTTTCGGCACATAGTTTTTTGCCGATGGTTTTCTATTTTTGGTTAAGGAACTAGGGTTGTTGACTAATCCAGGTCATTGGTTAGGGTTTTGGATGCCGCTAGCTCCTATATGTATATTTTATTGTAAACAATTTATCACAATGAATGAATATTTTTGATTAAGGAATTAGGGTTGTTGACTAATCGGTCATTGGGTTAGGGTTTTGGATGCCGCTGGCTCCTATATGTATATTGTATTGTAAAAAATGTATCACAATGAATGAATATAGAATATGTTAGCTTTCCCAGTTTGGGTTTCTAGGGTAAAAATCTTTGTATAATGTTTGTATTTGCCATTGTATCTTTTCTATTATTTTACTGAAAATTTGTTTGCAATAAATATTGTACAAGATTAAAATCTACAATTTCAAATCATCTATCAGGTCATTAGGTGACGTATCATCCTGCATGTAATGACGATAATATATTTTGAGTTCCAGTTGATAGTAGGAGATACAACTAAAATTTGACTAGGTGTTATATGAGACACAATGTGTACCTCAAGGCACAATACAACATAGATTGGTAAAACTTTATAAACTAGTTTTGCTAAGTTTACCGAGTCAATGTTGTATATATTACTACAATCATAACCACTTTTTCCACCCGGGACCTATCCAAAATAGATTAGACCCTGATTGATAATTGAATCAATTTCGATTTTAATTAGTAAATAATTGAAACAAATATATTTATATACATTTTTTATTGGTTGATTTATTTTTTGAAGTAAATCTATAGAAAACAATAATTTTGTTTATTTTATTAAATTTTGTGGATTTTTAAGACCACGAACGTGGACAAAGGAACTTGTTATTTTATTACTAATTCTTGATATGAACTATGTGGAGGATTCTCTTCATTCATGTAACTTGTTTGAGAAAAGCACCATTATCTTATGTGGGTAACCTCCCTTTCGAATGATTTTCATCTATTTCATATCTCATGCCACTCACACATTGTAGAGGAATTTCTAAGAGAGAAAGCATTGGAAATAAATGGAGTTCATTTCAACTTGTTTCTTGTGATAAAATTGTAGAGTGCATCATCAATAATAATTTGCACCATTTCCCTAGTAAGAAAAGTCATCGAATAAACAATTTCATGGTCATTGTCTTGGCTTATCTCCCTTCTTATCTGTATTTGAAGAAGCCGTATCTCATTGAAGCATGCATATCTCATCAGGTGTGATGAATTACCACTCAGCATGGTCGTTGTGTTCATTTCATCTCCATTGTGTTCATTGTTAGTTACAAGATATGACTTAGTAAGGATGATATAGCCTCATTACTTATGCAATATGGCTATTTATGGGAAAAAAGTTCGACAGTGAACTAATGGGAAGAGTCAAAACCTATATAATAAACAATTGCCATTACAAGTTGCTTACTTGCAAATTGCTCCGATGTTTTTGTTGCTTATGTTGATGAGATCAATGCCCCTGCTTCTGCAAGTGATGAAATCAAAATTCCCCCATATTTGAAATATGATTTTCCAAGAGAATTATGATCTGCAACTCAAATGGAAAAAGTAGATTCAGTTTATTCTCTTGGTTCATATGTCAATTCCACAATTGACCAAGCATCAAAGTAAATAGGAAAGCAAAGATATAAGAAAGCACATGGGAAAAGCACATAGCCAACTAGTTTTCAACTTGATATTGTTTCTCCCTTTAAACTTACTTCCCATGCATATGATAGATGGAAAACAAATTCCATGCAAATTATAGATGAACAATATCATAGGATAGATGTGTTGCTTTATTGCTTGACATTTTCTTGGATTCAAAGTTTATTGCATGCATATCATTTTAAAATTAATGTAAATTTAAACTTGTATATTGGAACTCTAAATCAAATATGAAGGCATAAACTTCAATGAATATTTTTCCTTGTTAGCAAATTAGATCTCTTCATCACAGCTAAAACCCCTCAGACCATAATGGGATTCTTTAAAATGAATTTTTATTTTTCATGTCAACCTTAAAAATACAAGGTCATATTTATTATTATACACAAACATGATTCTTGATGATGGAACATCATTACCCAGTTTAAAACTGGAAGCATCAAGAACCTCATTTATTTTTCTGATGAGAATTCTAACATGTGTCCAACCTATAATAATGCTAAAAAAATACATATTCCTAGGATTTGAGATTTCACATAATCTACCCAACCTATAATAATCAAAAAGGAATTCATATTCCTAGGATTTAAAGATGATAACTTTTCTTATTTTCATTCACAATACAATATAATAAATTGTTTTGCAATTATTTATTTAGCAACACACCAATTAGATAAATATAAATTTGTACAATGTCCTCAACTTAACCGATGCCAATTCTCCATGATTGTCTCATAGAAAGACTAAAAATATTTATTTTATATCGTGAAAAGTCAAATGTAATCATTTCTTCTTTCTAAAATAAACTTTGGTTTATCAAGATTCCTACATTGGTTAGGATTCTGAAATATAATCTTAGATTGATTAGCATCCCAAAATAAAATCTCATGTAAACTTCACTTAATGAGGATTGCACATTGATAACAATTCTAAAATATAATCTTATATTGATTATCATCCCGAAATAAAATACCATTAAAAATTCACTTAACATTCTCAAAATATGCCTGTAGGGGTGTAGACTGACTCACAAGTGTCGTGTTAATGAAGGAAATATGTAAAGGACGTCTCAAGTTCGATTCTCACCATGACTTACCCGTGCCCCATGCTTGTGGGTGGTGTGGACACACCTAGAGGTTATAGTGGTAGTAGATGAGAATCGACCCTGTGTCACGCTAGTACGAGAACAGTCTAAGTTGTCAATTCCTCCAGTTACAAAAAAAAACATTCTCAAAATATAGATGTATGTCATTTTCCATTAAATTAAATGTATTTTTTAATCTTTAGATTGATAAAGAGTCATGAAAATCCACAATATCCATATGCCATTATATATTATGAAATTATGTATATTTAGAAGCAGTAGGAAGAAAAAAGTCTAAAGGTTTTATGTTTTTAACCTTTTTTCGTGTAGGTTTTTTTGACAGATTTCACTATTGAGATTACATATCCCAGGTTCCCTCGAGGTTTTCCACTATGTTGAATTGATTTATGCATTCAAAACACGATTTGGGCATTGTATAATTACGATTTCAGTAACAATTGCAATGTTTTATGCATTCAAAAACATGATTATGCATTCAAAACACGATTTGGGCACTGTATAATTATGATTTCACTAACAAAAGTATAAAAAAAAAGACAGAATGTTTAGACTAGGCATAGTAGGAAGTTAATGATAAACAAAGCAATGAATTTTTTTCAATAACTTAGGGTTGAAGTGTTGGGAAGACCTACAATGTATCCTTTTTACATTTTAGTTTGTTTATGTTAAATCATAATATTATTGGTTGAATGTTTTCCATATCAAATATCTATGGTTGAATATTTATAGTATTGTTGGCACAAGAATTAAGTGACATAATATATAAATAAAAATTGAATGAAAATATGAAATTTAACATATAATAAAAATATAAGACCTTTTGTCATTGTCCAATCTTCTTGGAAGTAATATTGGAACAAGAGAAGAAGAGATAAATGTAAAAATGGCATCATCAACTTCAAAGAAACCAACCTAATCACTACTATAGAATTGATATCATAAACAAAACAAATTGATAATTCTTGGGAAAAATGTGTCAAACAAAACATGATGAACAAATGAGGCATCTTCCAACACTTTTTTTTGAACATCATGGCCATAAACATGCTACCTAATGTTTTTTCAAACAGATCGATGCATTATCCAACATAAGTACATACATACTACCTGTAATGAATCATATCATAACATTCATACTACTGCATTCACCAATGGACATATTTGTAATCGAGGACATAAAGAAACTAATGGACATTGATTCTCCAAACAGAATAAAATGGAATCTAGGGACTAACCCAAGTCTATATTCTTTCTTTCTCGCATAAAGATTTTTTTGTATCCCCAACCCCTCCCGCTTGTTCTACGAAGGGACCAACTTGATGTCTCTTATTTGTTTTGAACTTTAATCAACATTGTCACTTCTTCTATGTTATGAATATTATTCTATAGACGATAATAGAAGGGACAACCAATAACATCTTAAAAATTAACATCTAAATTAATAATCAATGGATTTACTATACGGTCTCAAGTTGCACATATATGGGGCTACTTATAGCATAATGGTTCTCTTGTAGTGTTTCTTCCTGTAATTAAATAACTAAAGGTAAAGATAAACACAAAATCTAGAAAATTCATTAACATAAGTTAGGAAACAAAAAATAATAGATATATACATTAAACATTTGGACTTCAAAACATAATGGAATATAATTGGACCTCAAAACGTTAGTGGAACTCAATAAGCCACAACTAATTCTCTTAGGTATTCCCTTATTCGAATGAGTATGCTAGTATTAATCCACACCTAAAAACTTATAGATATATTTAAAATCTACTTATAAATATATTTAAAATCTATGAGAGAGGAAAGTCAATATGAAAAAATGAACAATGACGAGAGGAGGAATGTTAGGCGAGTTTGGAGAGAGCATGAACGCGATGGCACTCTGTATAGTAAGGATGGTTATTTTTTTTCAAGAAAAAACATTACTACTCGCACGTTTTACATATCTCAATTAAAAAATTTCAAATAACATAACAAAAATAGAAAACGTTTTATAAATTTAAAAGGTACTTTACGAATTTAAAGTTGCAAAAGTAGAAAACGTTTTATAATATCAATTAGAAATTCCAAATAAGAAAGGCGCTTTACAAGTTTAAATTTCAGATGTGTAGACATGGGTTCAACTAAGGCACGGGGTTGAACGAATCACACGACGTCGATAATGTGGAATTGTTTATCGATCATAACTACTTAAATCAAAATTTGATTGGATAAAATTACGGTGTTAAGATACTTACTCTCGCTGCTATGGAATTTAAGCTTTAAAATTGATTTGATAAGATTAGTGTTGGAAATAGTAATTACAATTCAGTGAGATCTCGACGTCTCCGCCAATTTGTCAGTATGTTTGTGAGTCAACCGAATTGTTACACAGTTAGTATGTATGTCAGTCTGCAAATCCAAAGTTACACGTTTACTCAATTTCAGTCTAAGTCAGTTGACAAGAAGAGGTGTTATAAATGGAGCCGATCTTTATCTTCTCAAGTTCAGTTAAGTAGTTGTAGAGTGAGTCATATCAATGGTCGTATTTAATGTTGATTCAATCTTACTTCTACAGGAAGTCTCAGTCGCAGTCCATATAAGTCTGAGTCCTTAGTTAGTCGGATGATGATGCAGAGAAGATGAAAAGAGGTAGAAAGAATAGAGTGTGAAGAAGAACAAAAACAACATCTCACGAGTTGAAGAAGTCTAAGCACAAGCTCTATGTCCGTGAAGTTAGTAGAAGTCATTGGAGCCGAAGATCATCTTATTTATTGTACTCTGTATTCGTGCACTTCGTCGAAGTTATTAATATCAAGTATTTTGTGTGTTGACAAAATTTTGTCATATTTCTGAGTTTATGTGCTAAGCATAGCACTCTGTTATTCTTCATCTATAAATCATTTCATTAATTGTGCTCTTCTTAGAGCGCAACAAATTGTACACTCTATGCACAGCACGATTAGTTTTGAGAACTCTGTCGCAAAGCCTATGTGGCACACAATATTTGAAACTATAATGTGCAAAGTATTCTGTGTGCATCATTGGATCATAGATGTGGTATCAGAGTAGGTTGATCAAAAACAAGATTGATCAAGAGAAGGTTATATCAAAACAAGTTTACTAGAGCAACAACTTTGTTGAAAACTGAATATGGCTTCTACCTCAAATCTGCAACCTCCCAGTTTTAAAAGAAAGAATTATGAGATATAGTCCTTGACCATGAAGGATTTGTTCCAAGGTCGAGATGTATGGGAGATAATTGAAAATGGTTATGCAGAACGGGTAGGTAAGACAACATACAATGCCCTCACTTAAGGTGAGAAGGATATCTTGAAAGATCAAAGAAAGAAGGATTGAAAGACGATGTTTTACATACATCAAATCATGCATGAGAGCATACTCCCAATAGTTGCATCAACAAAGCAATCCAAATAAGAATGAGACATATAATAAACATGTTATCAAGGTATGTGTTAGAACACGTATAAATTTGAGCTTTTGAACTTTAGATTTTGCCTATTGGAAATAATTTTTTTACCCAAAAAACAAAAACTTAGAGAGTTTCCTTTTAATTTGAAAATAGATCCGTTGGTTGTTATCTATCAATAAGGTTCTTACAATATCCATCATCGACGAGTTACTCTAATTTTATTGAACAATCCTAATGATCTTCGAAGTTTAGAAGCTGGCTAATTTTTAAAGGAAAGTCTTTAACGGTCTCTTCGAAGCTTCGCACTTTTGGTATTCCAACAAATATAAACAATAAAAACCCCAAAACTCTGAAGTTTCGAATATAGTCACTCATGATAATTCCCAAAGGACCTACAGACACGTCATGGGACATGTGTATTTTAAGATATTTTCTTGGGCTATCACGTGACACTTATTTTTGACATTTCCATTGGATGATTCATACGTTTTGAAGTGAGACGTGTCACCTCTCTCTTATTGACACATCATCAAGAATGAAATCATCTCCGTGACGTCAATCCGGGAGATTTCCCTTCAGGAATTTTAAACAAAGATCAAGTTCACAAACCACCAAAGTATCAAAACCCCGAAGTATCAAAGCGCCAAAGTAATTACAAAAAGTAAAAATTGTTTTAAAGGGTTAATGAAACATTTAATAACTTAGTTTAATCATTATTAAGTATTAATTAATCACTCTGTAAGTTCAAACTTTGGGAGATTTCCATCCTGTCACATCCAAAACTTCTGAACGTCGAACAGTTGAAGTATTAATGACATTTATGATTGATTGAGTTTAATGATTTCAATAAATATTGTGAATTACGAGGTAATAAATTCCATTAAGTTTTTAATAAATTCTTCGTGATTAGATCTATGCGAAGATCGATAGATTTTTTGAATAAAACACTTCAAATTTCAAAATCATTTTACCATTTGCAATTAGTATATTTTTATTCAGTGTAGATCTTACAGACCTCTCTTGTTAGAGGTAGGCTAATTCTATTCCCTTCAGGATTATGGTGCTACAAAAAGATGCAAAGAAGCTTGATGCATCAAGTGATGATTCCAATAAAAATGCATATGTCCTAATAGACACAACTCTGCGATTTACAGACGCCATTAAGTTTTGGAAGTAGGTTTTTGATATTTTAGAGCATGAGATTATTAGCTGTACAGATGACTTTGTCGAGGAAGATGATGAGTCCTTCTCATCCGAGATTAAATTTGTAGTATGGTCAGAACTTCATGAGATCGTTGCACAACCAATAATTATACCCTACAACGATATAATAAATTGGGATTTGGAACATGTTGACATCCAAACCAGAAGCATCGTCAGCCACCAGCAGACTTTCTTCGGATCTTTTCGACCGAAGAATCTACAGGTAATGTATAATATTTCCCCTATCCCTAAATATACTTACAATGCAACATTTATTATATATTTTGAGAGAAGAGAATGCACTCAATATGGTATAAATGGTCATGATATAATCAACACCTCCTGGCGACATCCAGAAAAATTCAGAACCGATGCTTATGGTATGTATTCCACAACATCCTTAGATGCTCATATGTTATATATAGTCATGATTCTTTGTTGTCTATTTGGAAAAAAGAACCCTTCGCATTTCTCATTTCCCATAATGAATGAAGTAGCCTAGGGTTATACCTTCAATTGGGCTAAAATGCTATCTGATAATCTGCCCAAGGAAATTGTTGAGTATCAATGATCAAAATCAAAAGGGAAACCTGCTCCTTTTTACATGTCAGCATATATTATGGATTCCATTTGTTTCATGACCCCATTCCCACTGATGAACTAGAGCTGGACCTCGACTAGTTTTGAGCCAATACATTTTTACCACTCCAAATTATGGGAAGAAAATGCAAAACATTTCTTTTATGAAATATTTCATAACGTAGTCGTACCTGTTCACATAGCTATCTATCGTCACCCGCTGCCCAGGATTTCATAAAAGATTATGGGAAACTTAGGCACACTTGAAGAATGGTTTATTGAGGAGAATTTATCCTACATTAGAGTATTTGGTTCTTTCGTTCCTCCTCATGTCGTTCCACATTTTTGAACTGAAAGGATGGTGTGCAGGGAAGTGGGATACCAAACAATAGTAGGAGGCATCAAGAAGGAATTGAAAGCAGTTGAGAAAAAAGTTTTTCCAACTTTTCCCATTCAACTTGGTATGTTCGCATTGTTAGATTTTTCTCATTCTAAAGTTGAGGTTGCAACCCTGGAATATGTCAAGCTAGTTGACATCGAATTCAAGAAGCATGATCCACATAAGATAGTGCAGAATCATTTGGCTCAATACAACATGAAGCGATACATCCATGAAGATTCTTCTTATGACGAGATGTTCATGGGAGTTATATCTTATGAAGAAGTTCAAAGAAGATTCCAAACTCTACCTCCTGACCAACATGTTAGTTTCCTCAGCTTCCAAAGTCATAGACAAAATAGTTTACCGAAGAAATTGCAAGGAGATTCAAAACCCATGCCTTCTCCAAAGGAATCTAATCCCACGAGATATGAGCCAAGTTTCTCCACTAAGCACAAATTTCAAGAAGTCCCAAAAAGTCAAGAAAGGTTATTTCAAGAAATAAAAACATCACTTTCAGGTTTGAATGATCCACAAGTATGAGCTCGGTTTGAATCTTTCAAGAATATGGGACAAGTTGTTCATCATTCAACGCCAGCTACTCCTGTTGGAACCCCGAATACAATAGGTCAAGAACATTCCACAAAAACTATTTCTCCTATTCCATCATTAACCCCTTTACATAACAGTTTTGGAAATCCTAATTCAGAGCTCATTCATGATGATTATCTTACTCCTATATTGTCTGAATAGATGCCTCCCTCAAGTTTCTTTTTCAACAAGAAACAAAAAGATATTGTAAAAAATGAATCTCACTAAAAGGATGGAGTAGTCACAAAAAGGAAAATATTGGTGTATGATGGGAAAGACCAAGATGATCCTAAGTTTGAAAAGGAAGTTGCAGATTCACTAGGAGATTTTTCCACTACCAATCAATGGTCAGTGGACAATTTAACCAAACAACTGCAACATAAATGTCTCTTATTAGAGAAATTGCAGAATGAGATACATAGTACAGAACAAACTGTTAGAAGCAGGATGAATCAATACATTGAACAAATCAAGGCTAGTTATGAGTATCAAATGAAGCAGTTATAGCATAATCTTGACTTGATATACCAGAGTTCACAGACCAACAATGGTTTGATCACTCAGCGGAAAAATTTGATTGAACATTTGCAGGACAAATTGACACTAACATAGAACACACCAATAGATATTATTGCCTTCAAAACACAAGCATCAAAAATCAATGAGAAGATGGAAGTTTCCCAAAAGGAGTTATATAAAAATTTAGATGTTATTCAAAAATGGTATCACACAATAAACCTTTCTCTGAAAAGTATTTATGTTAAGGAAAAAGAGTCTTGTGCAACCAGGTCTAAGTTTCAGGAAGTTATCATATGGAAGAAAAAATAAAATATCCCTGGTCTTACCCCTCTCTCACATTCTGAACAGGTAAAAGTAAAAACGGCCCTGAAATCCTAGGAAACAAATATGGAAGAAAGCAAGAAACTTGTTAGAGATACAAAAGAGGCTTGTCTAGAGGCATTATCTTCATTAAGTAAAACGTTGATTGAATTTGAAGGAAATAGTATCTCAGAGTCATTGGGACAGATTGAAATAAAAAACAACCAACAAAGCTCCAGGAAGAACAAGGAAAATATTCAGTCGTCCATCCAACGGATGAATCAGATCGATTTACTCAAAATTAATAAATTGTTGGTAAATCCAAGTTTACAATATCAGATCATAGTCCAAGAAGTGAACAAGATCCAGGCGAAGCTTCCACATGTAAAAAATAATATGTCCGCCTCTGAATTGAATGAGAGTATTGATCCTTCGCGATTCTTGGTAGCATTGATGGACATGTGCACCCAATTCAATGAACAGGGAAAAAGATGTGTAGCTGGGAGAAAATGAAGGAACATACAGAACGTCCACTTCCTCCACCCACTCTACCGTCTACCTCTCCACCTACACTTCCCCTCTCTCTACACATCACTTACCCCATATATCCCTACTACCTACATTCTTGCATCCAATCATCCCACCTCCTTATTGGACACTTGTCCCCACATCATCCTATTCATGAACAATTACTCTTCCCGGTAACCGTTTTCCATCCCATAATGATCCAACGCTGAAGCTACCAGTCTAATTACCACCCTCATATATTCAACTACAATTATTTATCCCAGTAAACACATTCGAAGGGACAGATGGAAACAAAATCAAATGGCAAAGACAATAAGCCAAATGATTGTGGTGGCCTTAATAGACATGTGTCCCCAGTTTAAAGAACAAAGGAAAACAAGTGCATCTACATGAAAATGAAGAGACAGATGAAGTGACAAAAAAAATCAACAATATTTGCATGATGTTATTTCATTCAGATTGTATTCTATTTTTAGGAAGATATTGTGGGAAGTCCAATAATTTTCAGTTGAGACAATTTTTTTATAAATAGATAGATTTTAGATCTATTTGAGGCTACTTCTTTCCGAATGTAAAAGATAAAATGTTTTTTTGAATATCAATATAAGTGCAGACAAAGATTCTAAGTTTCATACAATTTGAGTTATGTGTTTCCTCTGTGTTTCCATCTCTCTGAATTTCTTTCTGTAGTTCTTGAAGAGTGAATAATTACAATTTAGTACTACATATACTATGATCATAATATATCAGAAGTTCATTCAGTAACAACTTTTCCTCTGTTATTAATGTGAGTACAACAAGACCTATGACCTGTGTGAATTACTGCATTTTTATCTTCTTTCAAGGGTGCATCTTATACTTTTCTTCTATTGCAAACACAGTGAGACTTATCTTTAATTGATACCTAACTTTGTTTTAATAATTTTGTAGATCATTTCTACACCATTTGACATTAAAATTGTGAATCAGATAATGAGATACAACCTCTGTATTGTCTTATCATTAATTTCATTTAAGGATTATTTCTTAGAAAACTAAAGGTAGAAAAAACACTTCATTTAAAATATTTGATGCCTGACATTATTTTTTTAATCTTTATAATCAATCTCCGGAACAACAATATGGAAAAAGTAAAGACTTCAAAACTACAAATCCTTAGAAGAGGTTTTGAAACTATGTCAATGAAAGATTCGGATTTAGTAGATTCTTCTTATACTCATGTCATTCGCCTAATAAATCAGATTAAGTCTCATGGTGGAACCATAAAAGACATAAAATTTGTTGAAAAGGTACTTGTTATCGCATAGTTTGTAGGTTAGGTCAAAGTCTAAAGGATAGAGATCAAACTGGCGTAACAGGAACCTTCCCCACCCAATGTCACCTCAATGGGGAGGTTCTTTCTGTTTAGGGAGGTTATCCTAGGGGAGACGTCCCCGACAACCTGGGGTTTTGAAGAGGCTAAGGTATAAAGCAAGGTTAAAGTTCCCTCCTCACAGGTTACCACCTAGGTCAGATAGTCCAGCTAAACAACCAATAATGAAGTGTATATCCAATTGAAAACACCTTCCCGGAATAAGACAACAACAATACAATATATATATGCAGGCTATAACTCAAAGGGTTAGTACTTCAATAACTATCTTCTATCATTTAATAAGCAATGTAAAGCAATAGACACAAATGAAGTCAATGTTTTGTCAATTAGCTATGAAAGAGAATCAATTCATCAATATCTATCAAGATTATCAAGATAACAATGTATCCAATCAATAATTTGCTCAATAAATGCTTCAAATCATCATTAAATTGCTTATATTCAACTTTTGCAGCGTCAAGATGAGATAACCAACTGTGATGTCAACCCTAATTAAGTTAGTTTGTCAGTAAGTGTTTCAAAATTTATAGTTTTGAGAGTGGTTTTGTACACTAAGACTTCAACGTTGAAGGCTAGAGATCAATGTCTTAGGGTATATGGAGTCAAACAAGATAAGGGCACAAGGCCTTGAAAGGATGAAGACTTAAAGACTAGAGGGAAGGTTTCTAAAGTGTTGCAAAGGCAGGGCCCTAGAATCAAAACCCTAGGGGAAAGAGGCTCACTCCGGTGTTGCTTAAGCAAGGCCTCGTGCTCTTTCCTCCTTCTTTAGGTCAACTTGGCAAAATGGCTAGCATAAATGATAAATCTAAGGGATGAGGTGAGAGAAAGTGTTGTAAAGACAGGGCTTTCAAACCCTAGAAGATGATGGCCCTAGGTGTAGATAACCTAGGCCTAGGACGTCACCCTCTTTCAACCTATAAACTTCAATGCTAGCTTAAGGGAAGAAGCAAGATGAGTGTAGCAAAGGCTAGGTTCAATCCCTCTTCTTCAATGGCTGAACAAATATCTCTCTAAGGGGACATGTAACAATGACCTACTTGTGTGCTTGTCACCTAGGGTTTCAAATCAGCAATTTAATAAGCAAATGCAAGAAATTAAACCTACAACCATTCAATTAAGAAGTTTTTTAATAAAATCACTTACATATCATCAAGAAAGCACATGCAAACCCTAGTTGTAAGCCTTCCTTGGAGAGAAATGCCACAAGATGCCAAAAATATCCTTCTAATAACAAATGAGCTTCACTTAGAAAGAAAAATTACCCTAGAAGGGCACAAAAATCAGACCTCACAAGTGTGAGTGAATTGTGTTATCAAAATGAGGGAAAACATCCTCAATATATATCATCTCATGACCTTTAATTAAAAGTAGGTCATTAAAATAGCCGATAAGGCTAACAACTAAAAATCATACTGTTTTACATTAAACTACTAAAAGAAAACCCTAAATGAGCAATGAGCAATATGTCTAGCCCCTTTGAGGGAGACGCTGGCCCTTTCTAGGGAAAATCATAGCACTTGTTGACAAACGTTAGCCCTCTCTGGGCCTCCAAACTCTGCCACACATGCCAAAATGATCTGTCAAGGTGCAATACACTGGAGGTGACTTCAAGGGCTCCTAGATGACGTCCTAGGCCATCAGAGGGACACATTCCACCTGTAGTGGGTCAACGCCCTAGGGCTGGGCTCAGCCAAGGTGTCCTGGATGAAAATGTCCTTCTTCTTCTCTCATGCAAAGGCTCGATCAATCACTATCCTATCTCTGCCCTTGATGAGGTCCCAACAACCCTCTGATGGGCTCTTCAACCCCATGGAGGTCTGAACTAATCATCTCCCCATGTGTACTAGTCCACTTTGTACTTGTCTGTCGGGCATGGTCCTGCACATCAAAAACTTCGCCCTCCATGGGCTCATTAGTCCTAGGGATCATAGAAATGTCAATCATATTTCATCATTAATTTTATCAAATGAATGCATAAAACCCCTATCATATCATCTAATAGCTCAAAGACATTACAATGACCTACTATACAAAGATGAAGAAAAAGAAAAAGTTCCCTATTGGTCCAGCATCCATAAGAGAAGGAAAGTTTCCAAAGGATATCATCCAAGCCATGTAATACGAGGTGGTGTGGTCAAAGGATGTCCAGACATAGTGAAATATAGGGGTGAATATTATCCGTGGGTGCCTTTGTAGGAGGCGAGTTGTACCTGTCATGGATGAAATTCTTTCCGAGCCCTTTATTTGCCTTTATTCTTTCTTTTCTTTATTATCTTTTCTATTTTATTTCAATGTCTAACTAGAGGACACTGCCTTGGTGTGGTGACCAGAGATGAAAGTGTTACCCACAAGTACTTCCACAGGGATGATAAGGCTGGCTCGTGATGAGACCCCCTTTCCCTTGGCCATGCAACCAAAGGTCATTGCCCTGGTGTGGTAACCAGATAGTGGCAATGTCATACTGCTAAGTACCCATGAACATAATGGATTGGCTCGTGATGAGACCCCCCATCCTCTTGGCTAGGTCTTGTTTTGTTATTTTTCTTCGGGTCCCTCTTGTTTCTTATTGAGAGGCCTTTTATTGCCTTCTCGGGGATCCCTGGGCGAGGCATCTCTAGGTTTTATTTTTCTTTATGGATTTTATCTCTTACCAACTGCTTTTACCTCCTAGGCCTTTAGCCCCTTCTTCCCACAAGATAAGGTGTAAACCCCACAAAAGGTCATTGTAATGTCCGGACCAGGGCAGTGGGATAGATGAGTGGGAGATAAGATGTAAGAATGATAATATGATGGGAGTGGACGATGGCTCTTCAAAATCCCCCCTGGTGGCTAACAAAAACCTATGGGTACAAGCTTGCTAGGGTACCCCGTCAATCCCCCCAACCATGGTCAAGTGGGTTAGTGTAAGATCCAAGAAGTCGTCAGAAATGAAAGGAATCTGATGCATATATCTGAAAGTTATAATGATCAAATATGACACATACCATGATACCTGGACCAATTACCTCATAGAGAAAGAGTCTTCTCTGGTACAAGTCCAAGCTGAAGGTGATGGATGTTATTACTGCTGATAGGACAAGTCTGATGAAGAAGAAGAAAGATGGGCCCTCCAGGGCCATGCTCAGGTCAATCCTGCTCTCGGTACTCCATGTCTAGGACCTATGGGCCTCGAGACATGATCTCCTAGTTATACCTAGAAATCAGGGATAACATCTGGCTCCAACTCAAGGACATGTGCTCACCGTAGAGCGCATGAGAACCTCAGCATCTCTAGCATAAACCTACAGACTTGCTCAGAATCGAAAAGGGCATCAGTAACAAAGGTGGGGTGGTATTGCCACCCCGCAAACATAATATATATATATGACTGAAATAAAAAAATCAATATGCAAGTGAGGAAACAAACTAATATGAAATGCAAATGGTATAATACACGAAAGAATTCCTACCTACCTATACTCACCTGTGGAGTCATGTGTCTGGAGGGTAGTAACGCTTGATATGTAAAGCGTTTACTGGCAGTTTCAGAATCTCTCCTTCCATGGTCTCCAGGTTGGAAGAATTCATACCTGCACAACTCTCGATCTTATAAGGGCCCCCCCATAAGCTGTCAAATTTTTTGTGCATGCCAGGCTTCTCTTTTCTTTTATCCCACAGCAGGACAAGATCTCCTTTCGCAAAATTTCTTTCCTTGGCTTTGTGATCAAAGGTGTTCTTTATCTTTTCTTGGTTTCTCGTCATTTGACCCAAGGCACCTCTCTGTGTCTCATCTAGTTCTATCAGCTGATTGATCCTTCCTTGGATTTCTTCTACATCTATGGCATATTGTTGAGCAAACCAAAGGATAGGGATTTGGAGGTTCACAATAAGTTTTTCTTCAAGTCCATATACTAGCTCAAAATGAGTTTTCCCTGTGGAAGTTTTTGTCATTATTAGATCTGCCTATACCGCATATTTTATTTTTCTATCCCATGACTTTTTATTTTCTCCGACAATGTTTTTTAGAATATTCATGAGGTTCTTGTTGGTTGATTCTGCCAATACGTTTCCTTGCGGGTAGAAGTTTGATGAATGGGATAGGGTAATTCCATATTTGAAACAAAATTCTACCAGAGAGTAGGAGAAAAGATTTGGCATTATCTGTGGTGATCTTGGAAGGGGCGTTGAACCTAGTTATAATCCGATCTTCCAAGAAGTTCATGACTACTTCTTCGGTGGCCTTTTTTGTAGGAATTGATTCAACCCATCTAGTGAAATAGTCTATAGCTGTTAGGATCCACCGATAGCCATTACTTGAATTGTTTTTGAATTCACCAACAAAATCCAAACCCCTTTGCTGAAAGGGTGCCTCTACTACCACCAGTTTCAAGGGCTGCGCTAGGAGTCTCGGTTTGCTGGAGAAGTACTCGCAAGGTTGGAAATATCGAACGTGCTGATAAGTATCTGAAAAGAGTGTTGGCCAATAATAACCGGCCCTCAATATCTTATGGGTAGTAGTACGAGTAGTAAAGTGTCCACCACAATTCCCATAATGCAATTCTTCCAATATCTTCTTTGCCTCTTCCTTCTTCACACGTCGAAGTATAATGCCATCAGGATTCTTCCATCCAAGTCCATCCTCAGTCAAGCAATATTTCATAGCCTTCAATCTCAAAGCCATTCTCTTGTAATTCACCAAATGATCAGGGCAAGGCAAGTTCTTTAGATAATAAACGATATCGGAATACCACTCATCATGTTCTAGTTCACTGATCATTACATTTACTTGCTCATTCTCAGCCATCTATATGGCTTCCTGATTGCTTTCATTCGACATTTGGGCAAAACCTTATCCCTTTATTATCTTGGTGGGTTTTATTTCTAAGTCATACTCCTGGATTTTGGAAACCCACTTTCCTCGAGTACCCATGTAGTCTTGTTGTGATAAAGCGTCCTTCAAAGCTGGGTATGGGACATAAGCCTTGATTTTATTGTAACCGATGTAGTTCCTAAAGTGTTTGAGGGATTTGACCAAGGTATAGGCTTGTTTCTCTATGATGGAGTAGTTTAAATCTGAGTCTCTTAGGAATTTGCTCATAAAGGCTACAGGATGTTCATAGTTATCAGCATCCTTCTGCATTACGACACCCACAATAGTATCCTGAGATGCAAACGAGAATATTATGTAATCTCGCGAAAAATCAGGACTAATCAAGACGGGGGCTTGAGAGTTAGTGTTTTTGATATCTTCAAAATATCTGTTGGTCTCATATCCCCAACTAAAAGAAACATCCTTTTTCAGTAGAGTGCTTAACGATTTTATCCTTTCTGCAAAATTTGGCACAAATCTATGGATGAAGTTGATTTTTCCAAGAAAAGATTGCAGGGCTTTCTTATTGGCCAGAGGGCGGAAATCCTTTATTGATTGGACTCTTTCAGGATCAATGGAGACTCCTCTTGGTGAGGCCATGTGTCCCAACAATTTTCCTTCATCAATCCCAAAAACAGACTTCTTAGGATTCAGTGAGATACCATACTTTCTGCACTACTCAAAAACAATCCTAAGGTGGGAGAGATGGTCTTTCGTATCCTTGGACACAACCGTGAGGTCATCTTGGTAAATTTCTATGATATTTTGTATAAGGTCTCTGAAGGAAAAGTCCATTGCTCTCTGAAAAGTGGCACATGTGTTCATAACACCAAATGACATTCTCAAGTACATAAAGCTCCCCAAGGTGTAGTGAATGCAGTTTTGAGTTGGTCCTCCCTTTTGAGTAAGACTTGGTTGTACCCTGAGAACCCATCTAGCATAGACATCATTCCTACACCTGTGACTCGCTGAAGAAAATGTTCCATGTTTGGGAGGGGATAATTATCCTTCAAAGACAACTGGTTGAGGTTGAGGAAATCAACACACAGGCGGATATCACCATTTTTATTCCAAACAACTACGAAGTTCGACATCTAAGAAGAGTAACTGATAGGGGCTATGATACCAACGTCAACCATCTTTTGGAGATCCTTTTGTATTTGGCTTGCCAACTTTGGGTTGATATGCCTTAGCTTTTGTCAAAATGGCTTGGCTCCTTCTACCAAAGGTATGGCATGCTGGATGACATCCCCCCTATAGGCCTTTAAATCATCATAGTTCCAAGCAAAGGTGTCTCTAAATTCTCTGATGAGCGCTAGTATTTCCTTCTTCTCTTTCTCGGTGGTCCCCTTTCCTATATTGACCATCCTCGGGTCCATCTCTGTACTGATATTGAATTCTAGGGCTTCCTCAGCTTGCTTATTGGTTCTCTTTCCTTTGAAAATATCATGTTTGTCAAAAAGGTTTTCTAGAGGAATACAACCCTTTGGTAAGGTATTGTTTTGTAGGTTGATGACTTCTAAGTCCATAGAGTCGGCTAGGAAAGCAACTTGTGAATCGGTAAATTCTTTTCTATTTTCCAAGAATCTGATAATTGGATCATCATCCTCGAACACCTGCCAATGCTCCAAATTGTCGGGAACAGAGGGTCTAAAAAGAACCTCCATCTTGCATAGGTCATGAAAAGGTCCTTCACATGGTTGTAAAGTAGAGGCTGAGAGAGCCAAATCATCAGCCATGTGGTTTTATTCTTGAGGAACGACTTCGATCGATATTTTTCTGAAGGATTTTGAAAGGGTTTGAGCCACATCTCGATACTTTTTCAACTTCTCATTTTTAGTGGAAAATCTCATCAAAACTTGCGACACAATGAGGTTTGAGTCCCCCTTCACTTCCAAGATTGTAACACCTTTGTCAATTTCTAGATTGAGTCCTAGAATCAAAGCTTCATACTCAGCCACATTGTTGGTGCAACAAAATTCCAGCCTATATGAGTGGTAAAAGATCTCACCTGAGGGATCTGTTAAAACTACTCCAGTGCCTGATCCAAAGCTTGAGTGTGACCCATCAAACTCCAAGGTCTAGATTCCTTCTGTCTCTTCAATGGTGTCTATATCCAACTTTCCTTCTTGAATGAACCAATCATTAAGACCACTATTGATGCATAAAAGTTGATCACTTGTCTCATCGGGGGTCTCAACTGGTGAGCCAATGAAAGGCTCATTATAGATGGTGAAAAATCCCCCTTCAGGATGAGGGATAGTGGCTCTGGATTGCTTCTTGTAAATTCTTCCATTCAAGTGTTCAATGAGGTCCTTGCGAAGAATAATCCCAAAATTATTTACATTATCTATGATGACAACATTTATCAAGAAAGGAGCACTGGGGCAGGAGTCAAATGCCACCTCGAGCTTGTTAATGATTCCTTTCGCGAAATTATCTCTGGTATTCTCTCGTGAGATTTTCAGGCCTAATTGATGCATAACTTCTTCTGTCATTATGTTGGTTGTGGCACTTGGGTGCAGGAGACAGTTGCGCAGGAGAAAATCTTTGATTCAGAGGGAGACATAAAAAGGTGTGAACTCACAAACTATGGAAATAGGGTGTCCCACCTAGTGAATAAAAAGAGAGAAGTCTTCAGGAAGATTTGGTTCAACATTTTTGGGTGAGATAGCCTCAACTTCATTCTCCAGATGGGCCCTTTTCAATGGGGGTCCTTGAGAAGGAACAACACTTTCATGAGAAAGGCTCCATTTCCTTTTGGTGGGAGTGAGTTCGACCTAGAGGATCCTTGGAGGTTCAGGTTTCACCACAGGTTCATTACCAGGATTTCATAGTTCGCAATTTTGTGTAAGATTTCTTTGGTGAATGTAATCATCAAAATCAAGATTTCTTTCAATTTGAAAGGCCAAGTCTTGTGCTGCTTCTAAAGTTGTTCGTGACCGGTCCTTAACGTTAAATTACAGGGTTCCTTCTAAGGAAGACAAGAAGTGATCGATGATGGCTTGTTCTGAGCCCACTTTTGACCAGACCTTTTTGAGGAGAAGGTTGAACCTATCACTGAAATCTCTGATACTCTCATAGGGTCCTTTGCAAATGTTAAAGTATTGGGAAAAGGATTCTTGTGAATGTTCACTATCACACCAGCTTATTTTAAAGGCCTTTTGTAGTTCTTCAGGGTTTTTTATGCTTCCCTTAGGACACCCATCAATCCAAAATTTAGCATCTCCTATAAGGGAACTTGCAAAGAGCCTCATGAAGACATCTGGGTGATCTTGACCAGCCAAATGAAAGTCAAAACTATCACAGAAATGGGTCCAATGCGAGTTTCCAGGGTTGCTCTTTCCTGAGAAGAGGTAGCCAAGAGTTTGCATCCTTGGGTAAGTCATGCATCCCAACTTAGATGTTGCTAAAGTCGAAACAGTTGAAACTCTCCGAGTAAGACAATTTGTGAGGATCAGGATTAACTGGAGGCGCAGGGTTTGCTATAGTGATGGTGGCCACCGTAGAGGGATTTGAGTATTGTCACCCGCTACGGGTTGTCATTGACAGAGTCACCAGATAATTTACTTGAAACTATCAAAGAAAGGGAAATAAAGTCTAGTGGAGTTGCCAGGTAAACTTGTAAGAGAAAGGTATTTGAGGCAAGTCTTACCAAAAGATTTCTCATTGAGGAAGATTGGCTCAGTGTTCCCCGGCAATGGTGCCAAAATGTTATCGCACAGCTTGTAGTTTATGTCAAAGGCTAAAGGATAGATATCAAACTGGCATAACAGGAACCTTCCCCACCCAATGTCACCTCAATGGGGAGGTTCTTTCTATTTAGGGAGGTTAGCCCAGGGGAGACGTCCCCGACAACCTGGGGTTTGAAGAGGCTAAGGTATAAAGCAAGGTTAAAGTTCCCTCCTCACAGGTTACCACCTAGGTTAGATAGTCCAGCTAAATAACCAATAATGAAGTGTATGACCAATTGAAAACATCTGCCCAGAACAAGACAACAACAATACAATATATATATATATATATATATATATATATATATATATATATATGTAGGCTATAACTCAAAGGGTTAGTACTTTAATAACTATCTGCTCAATAAATAATTTGCTCAATAAATGCTTCAAATCATCATTCAATTGCTTATATTCAACTTTTGTTGCATCAAGATGAGATAACCAACTGTGAAGTCAGCCCTAATTAAGTTAGTTTGTTAGTTAGGGTTTCAAAATCTATAGTTTTGAGAGTGGTTTTGTACACTAATACTTCAATGATGGAGGCTAGAGATCGGTTCCTTAGGGTATATGGAGTCAAAAAAGATAAGGGCACAAGGTCTTGAAAGCATGAAGACTTAAAGACTAGAGGGGAGAGTTCTAAAGTGTTGCAAAGGAAGGGCCCTAGAATCAAAACCCTAGGGGAAAGAGGCTCACTTTGGTGTTGCTTAAGAAAGGCCTCGTGCTCTTTTCTCCTTCATTAGGTCAACTTGGAAAAATGGCTAGCATAAATGATAAATCTAAGGGATGAGGTGAGAGAAAGTGTTGTAAAGACAGGGCTTTCAAACCCTAGAAGATGATGGCCCTAGGTGTAGATAACCTAGGCCTAGGACATCACCCACTTTCAACCTATAAACTTCAACGCTAGCTTAAGGGAAGAAGCAAGATTAGTGTAGCAAAGGCTAGGCTCAATCCCTCTTCTTCAATGGCTGAAAAAATCTCTCTCTAAGGGGACATGTAACAATGACCTACTTGTGTGCTTGTTACCTAGGGTTTCAAATCAGAAATTTAATAAGAAAATGCAAGAAATTAAACCTACAACCATTCAATTAAGAAGTTTTGCAAGAAAATCACTTACATATCATGAAGAAATCACATGCAAACCCTAGTTGTAAACCTTCCTTGGAGAGAAATGCCACAATATGCCAAAAATATCCTTCCAATAACAAGTGCACCTCACTTAGAAAGAAAAATTACCTTAGAAGGGCACAAAAATCAGACCTCACAAGTGTGAGTGAATTTTGTTATCAAAATGAGGGAAAACATCCTCAATATATATCATCTCATGACCTATAATTAAAATTAGGTCATTAAAATAGCCGACAAGGCTAACAACTAAAAATCATACTGTTTTACATTAAACTGCTAAAAGAAAACCCTAAATGAGCAATGAGCAAGATGTCTAGCCCCTTTGAGGGAGACGTTGGCCCTTTCTAGGGAAAATCATAGCACTAGATGACAAACATTAGCCCTCTTTGGGCCTCCAAACTCTGCCACATGTGCCAAAACGCTCTATCAAGGTGAAATACACTAGAGGTGACGTCAAGGGATCCTAGATGATGTCTTGGGCCATCAGAGGGACACGTTCCACCTGTAGTGGGTCAACCCCCTAGGGCTAGGCTTAGCCAAGGTGTCCTGGATGAAAATGTCCTTCTTCTTCTCTCGTGGAAAGGCTCGATCAATCACTATCCTGTCTCTTCCCCTGATGAGGTCCCAACAACCATCTGATGGGCTCTTCAGCCCCATGGAGGTCTGAACTAATCATCTCCCCATGTGTACCGGTCCACTTGGTACCTATCTGTCGAGCATGGTCCTGCACATCAAAAACTTCGCCCTCCATGGGCTCATTAGTCCTAGGGATCATAGAAATGTCAATCATATTTCATCATTAATTTAATCAAATACATGCATAAAACCCCTAGCATATCATCTAATAGCTCAAAGACATTACAATGACCTACTATACAAAGCTGAAGAAAAAGACAAAATGCCCTATTGGGCCAACATCCATAAAAGAAGGAAAGTTTCCAAAGGATATCATCCAAGCCATGTAATATGAGGTGGTGTGGTCAAAGGATGTCTAGACATAGTGAAAGACAGGGGTGAATATTATCCGTGGGTGCCTTTGTAGGAGGCAAGCTGTACCTGTCATGGATGCAATTCTTTCCAAGCCCTTTATTTTCCTTTATTCTTTCTTTTCTTTATTATCTTTTCTTTTTTATTTCAAGGTCTAACTAGATGACACTGCCTTGGCGTGGTGACTAGAGATGACAGTGTTACCCACAAGTACTTTCACAGGGATGATAAGGTTGGCTCGTGATGAGACCCCCTTTCCCTTGGCCATGCAACCAAAGGTCATTGCCCTAGCATGGTAACCAGATAGTGGCAATGTGATACTGCTAAGTACCTATGAACATAATGGGCTGGCTCATGATGAGACCCCCCATCCTCTTGGCTAGGTCTTGTTTTGTTATTTTTCTTCGGGTCCCTCTTGTTTCTTATTGAGAGGCTTTTTATTGCCTTCTCGGGGATCCCTGGGCGAGGCATCTCTAGGTTTTATTTTTTATGGCTTTTATCTCTTACCAGTTGCTTTTACCTCCTGGGCCTTTAGCCCCTTCTTCCCACAAGATAAGGTGTAAACCCCACAAAAGGTCATCCTAATGTCCGGACCAGGGCAGTGGGATAGATGAGTGGGAGATAAGATGTAAGAATGATAATATGATGGGAGTGGACGATGGCTCTTCAAAATCCCCCCTGGTGGTTAACCAAAACCTATGGGTACAAGCTTGCTAGGGTACCCCATCAATCCCCCCAACCATGGTCAAGTGGGTTAGTGTAAGATCCAAACAGTCGTCAGAAATGAAAGGAATCTGATGCATATATCTGAAAGTTATAATGATCAAATATGACACATACCATGATACCTGGACCAATTACCTCATGGAGCAAGAGTCTTCTCTGCTACAAGTCCAAGCCAAAGATGATGGATGTTGTTGCTGCTGACACGACAAGTCTGATGAAGAAGAAGAAAGATGGGCCCTCTAGGGCCATGCTCAGGTCAATCCTGCTCTCGGTACTCCATGTCTAGGACCTGTGGATCTCGAGACATGATCTCCTAGTAATCCCTAGAAATCACGGATAACAGTACTTAAGAGTCTTCCTCCTAAATTTGATACCTTAGTTGTGACTCTGGAAGAGAGAAAAGACTTGAGTCAATTTAGTCTAAATGAACTGCAAGCTTCCCTCATCAATCATGAACATAGAGTGAATAGGTCAAGTATGTCATTACATAATGTATTTTCCGTGTAGTCATTTATAAGCCATGGAAAAGGAAGGGGGAGAGCTAACTCGAGAGGTAGTGGAATAAGTTTTGTCAGAGGTGGATGCAGTAGCAGTCCTAGAAATGTTGGTGGAAGAGGTCAAAACCAAAGTACACATCAGTTAAGTGGTTAGAGAACTGACAAATCAAACATTTAGTGCCATTATTGTAAATAGTATGGAAATTATGCATATGAATCTAGAAAGAGACAATAAAATCAGAACAAGCTAGGTCAGGTTTAGTCAAACAACACAAATAACCATACCAATCATATGTTTATGGCTCACGCTAAGGTAATGCCTATAGTCTCACCAATTGAATGCAATGTTGCTCAAGCAAGTCCATGTGACATATGGTATTTAGATTCAGTCTCTAGTAACCACATGACAGGAAACATAGAATTGTTTTATAGTTTGGATGAGTCTATCCAAACCAAAGTTACAGTTGGAACATATATCTAAGTGACTGTCTTAGGAAAAGGAAGTATAAAAATCTTAACTAAGCAAGGAGAACAAAAAGTTATGCTTCATGTATATTATGTTTATGGTCTAAAGAATTATCTGATGAGGATAGGAAAATTGATACAGAAAGGATACATAATCTACAGGGAGGATAATCATTGTATGATTATGGATAAATGCCCAAGCAATCAACTTATTGCAAGAATCCAGATGACAAGTAACAAAATGTTCCCATTGACATTGAAGCTAGCTAAGAAGAAGAATACAACACTAGCTATTGGTAAAGGAAAAAGTGTGTAGCTAGACATTGTATTTACAGCAAAAAGTGTGCGCAGCTCCAATGAAGAAAATAGTGCGCGCAGAACTAAGAAAGGAGGAAATGGTGGAGAAATGAAAACAACATTCCAATCTGAAGTACAAGATGATTCTTGGTTATGGAATTTCAGATTTGGAAATTTGAACTTTGGAGGTTTAAAGATACTACACAAAAAGGATATGGTAAAAGGTTTGTCATTGATTAAAAAACTAGAGAGGATATGTGAAGGCTGGATATTTGGCAAGCAACATAGAGAATCATTTCTAGTTGGAAAGTCTTATAGAGAAAAAACTCCACTATAAATTTTACACTCAGATATTTGTTTACCAATGCAAAGTCCATCTATAGGAGGCATTGCTTACTTTCTAACATTTATTGACGACTTCTCAAGAAAGACATGGATTTATTTCCTAAATATTAAATCTGAGGCACTAGGTTGTTTTCAGCAGTTTAAATCACTTGGGGAAAAATAGAGTGGCTATTACATCAAGTGTCTAAGAACTAATAGAGGAGGAGAATATATTTCAAGAGAATTTCAGAACTTTTTTAAAGTTCATGGCATCTATAAGGAATTTACCACACCATATACACCACAATAGAACGGTGTCACAGAGAGAAAGAATATAACCATCATGGAAATGGCACGTAGTATATTGACAACCAAACATTTGTCAAATGAGTATTGGGATGAGGCAGTAGAAAATTCAATATACATATTCAATTGATTTCTGACAAAGAGTGTGAAGAACAAAGTTCCTTAAGAATCTTGGATAGGATTAAAGCATAATGTGCCGCACTTAAAAAAATTTGGTTGTGTCGCATACGAACATGTTCCAAATGAGCTGAGAAAGAAGCTAGACAACAAAGGGAATAAATGTATATTTGTTGGGTATTCTAAAGACACCAAACCATACAAGCTATATGATCCTATCGCAAGAAAAGTCATAATCAACTGCAATGTTCAATTCGTGGAGAGTGAAGCATGGGATGGAATCATAGAAAAGATAGTCAAAATTATTGATACAATGGAGCATGATGGCATAGAAGATGAAATGGTTCAAACACCATGTACAAGTGAGTGCATAATCCCTTCTATATCTGACACTGCGACGTAAATCACAACGCATAATACTCTAGTAAGAATAGCAAGTGTGCAATCTACACCTAGAGTACAACAAGCATCAACAAATAGTCTGAGTAGTTCTACATATCCATATCCAACTTTAGCAAGTTAGTTACCAAGTAAGACAAGAAGTTTGCGCAATATCTATAATGAAGACACAACGTATTCATTTTTAGTTTTTTCTCTGTTTTCACAAATAGACGATCCATTAACTTTTGAAGAAGTTGTCAAAGATGAAGTATGGGCAAAGACCATTGATGAAAAAATTAGATGCATAGAGAACAATGAGACATGGAAATTGGTAGATGTACCTGAAGACAAGGATGTGATAAGTGTCAAGTGGATTTATAAAACCAAGCAAGATGTAGAAGGAAATGTGCATAAGAACAAGACAATATTAGTTGCAAGAGGTTTTACTCAACAACCTGGAATTGATTTCATGGAAACAATTGCACCAGTTGTGTGTATCGACACAGAACTATGTTAGCAATTGTCACTCAATACAAGTGGAAAGTTATCAGATGGGTGTGAAGTCAGCATTTATAAATGGACACTTAGAAGAAGAGTGTATGTGAAACAACCACAAGGTTATGAGGTTCCAAGACAAAAAGACAAAGTATACAGATTGAAGAAAGCAATGTATGGGTTAAAGCAAGCTCACATAGCTTGGTACATTCACATTGATTCTTATCTCAGAGAACAGATTTTAGAGAAGTGAAAATGACCCAACACTATACATCAAAGAAAATCAAGAATGTAACATGTTAATTGTTTGCTTATATGTAGATGATTTGATATTTACAGGTGATTTTGACATAGAAGATTTCAAGTCAGTCATGAGGGATAAATTTGAAATGACTCATTTAGGAATTATGAGATGTTTTCTGGGAATAAAAGTTCACGAGTCCAAAACTGGTATATTTATCTCATAATCCAAGTATGCGCATCAAATATTGAAAATATTTAATGTGATAAATTAAAATGCAACCCCAACACTTGTCGTAACAGGATTGAAGTAAAGCATGGAAGATAAAGGGTTGAAGGTGGATCCCACACTATTTAAAAGACTTGTAGGAAGTCTTATGTATCTCACAACAACAAGACTTGATATTATGTACTCCACTTCATAATATTTTAGACTTATTGGATACACTCATAGTGATTGTGGAGGCAACATAGATGAGAGAAAAAGTAGCTGAAGGTACACATTTCATTTTGGAACAGGCATGGTATCATGGGCATCAAGGAAACAACCCATATTGACTCTTTCTTCAGCTGAAGCAGAGTACGTCGCACCTACAAGTGCAACTTGTCAAGCAGTTTGGATGAGAAGAATGTTAAAATATTTGTTGCAGGAACAACAAGAACCAACAATAGTATTCTGTGACAACAATTCAGCCATCATGTTATCAAAGAGTCATGTGTTTCACAAGAAAACTAAGCAAATAGATACAAGGTATAATTTTATGAGAGAATTGGTTAATAACAAGGAGATATGTTTAGAGTTTTGCAGATCAAAAGAACAAGTAGCAGACATTTTAACAAAGGCTTTATCAAGAGATGCATTTCAACATCTGCACAGTAGTATGGGAGTCTGCGGAGTAATAGAAGAGCGACAGTAAAATATAAACAAATTTTTGTAATCCCTCCTACTTATAATTAAGGGGGAGTGTTGGAAATAGTAATTACAAGTTAGTGAGATCCTCACCTCTCCACCGATTTCTAAGTGAGTCAATTTGTTAGTAGTTTTGTATTGTGAGACATTCAGTGTGTATGTGAGTGTGCAAATGCAAAGTTACAGGTTTACTTTATTTCAATCTAGTCGAAGTCCATATAAATCCGAGTCCTTAGTTAGTCATGATGCATAGCAGATGAAAAGAGGTAGAAAGAATAGAGTGTGAAGAACAACATTAACAGCATCTCACTAGTTGAAGAAGTCTGAGCACAAGATCTGTGTCTATCTTAGTTACTCTGTAGCCCGAAGTTATTAATATAAATTATTTTGTATGTTGAAAAAATTCTGTCATATTTCTGATTTTACCAGTTAAGCCCACTGTGCTATTCTGCATCTATAAATCATTTCATTAAGTGTGTTCTTGTTAGCTAAGGTTGTGTGGCACACGGTATTTGAAACTGCACTGCCAAAAGTAGTCTGTGCGAGTCCTTGGATCAGAGAATTAGGGCGTTTAGATTTTTTCCGTTTCCGCTGCCAAATTTCAGCTTAAAACGTGCTTTAAAAAAAAAAAAAATCGAAAATAAATCCGCGAAACTTACAAATGCAGAAGAGCATGACAGATGCAAAAGTGTCTTAAAACCGATTGCAAGAGTTGCGTAAGGCTCGCCCCATAAAAACATGACCATGTCATAAGTTACGTAGTCATGTAAGCTATTCTTTTTCAAAATTTGCGAGAAGATCTGGCCTATATTCCTCTTGTAAAAGAAAATCGTTAGTCGGGGACCAGCATAAGTAAGTTGGGTGAGACTAAACCATCTTACTTAGTTAAGAAGCTTATTGTTTTGGGCTAAAGTCATGTCAGTCTTTGTCAAACTACTTGTATCTTGTGAGTATGTCTCACGGTCTCTCGAACAGATGGATCAAATTATACCATGGACCCCTACTCCGTCATGGAAAGAAATAAGCCACAGACCCGGGTGTTGATTACCAGGTACTCCAATGGTTACATGTTTGGCCGCATCGTATTTTCGGTGAGTCAGAGTCAAAGTTTTATGTCTTCTAATTGTTCTTTTGGAAATCGATCATCTTAAAATTGGCCAAACCAAACCCTAATCAACCAAATTCCCATCTAACTTTACCGCAGAGTAAGCCAAGTTCTTCAAATTTGAAAAAAAAGACAGTTTGAATGCTGTTTTTATCCATCGCACAAGAAAGAAGTCATTAAAGCTCTGGATGCATGGTGGCATGGAAAGAAGTCATTAAATCTCTAGAGTTTATTGCAGTCAGCATGGTGGCATGGAATTTTACGCTTACGAGTGCACGTTTATTAAAAATTTGAACTGCTATATTATTGAGTGTTTTTATTATATAAGTTTTATATTTAAGTTAACGCTTAAAATGGGCAGAATTAATAAAATTGTTTTTTAAAAATAAAATTTAATATAAAAGAAATATTCTTAATCGTATCCATAAATCAAAGGCTAACATTTAACAAATTAACTTTCTTTCCTGTTAAAAGATGACTGTTAGTCATTACTTGAGATCATTATGATGAGCATAATAATTATGCTGATAGGAAGCGAATCGCCATTTTTAGGTTATTTTTAGTGCTTGCGGGCAATGTCTTTTAGGTTTTTTTATTTGTCGCCTGCGTTTCGATCAGGTTCTTTACTTTGATCATGCACTCAGGGTCTTTACCGGAGTTATGTTATTAGCACAGCCACTTAAGTTGTGGTTGATGAACGCCCATAGACAGCTTCAGATTCAAGAGTGGTAAATATATCTCCAAAATAAAACACGTGCAACAATATGAGTTCAATAAAACACGTACGTGCAACAATATGAGTTCAAGAGTAGACCGCTTCATATTCATAAATATATCTTCAAAATAAAATAAGTAAGTGCAACAATATGACACTTGTTAATTTATATTGAATGCTATATAGAATGATTTATTTTATATATATTAATCATGGTTAATTAGGTAAATTTGGCAATCACTGGTTAGAGCAGTAAATTATTAATCATATTAGGTAAATGTGAAAAAGTAAACAAGTAAACTTTAGCATTTATAGATGCAAGGAAGTTATCAATATTAAATTTCATTCATTGATTTAAGAGGACCACTAAGAATATGCCAGCGTCTTCAATTGTTAGCCATCAGATTAGAATTTTAAATTAAAAGGTGATTAATTGTGCCCATTTAATAAAGTAGCAATTACATGACGCAACTATTTTTAAATTATTTTACTCTAGGTGGGGGTTACTGGAAGGACCATGATTGTTAATTGCGTGTACGTTTAGTGTAGCTTCTATGAAGTTCTTTACGGGAGATGTTAAAAAGTTTCCGATTCCACTTTTCTTTTTCCATTCTTATATTGCGACCACATTGATACGATATCTTGTTGAGATGGATAGGGCATTCTGGAATTTGCGCACGAATTTGGGCAGCAGCCCAAGGATTGAAACTCAAGGTCGGTCAGGATTGGGATCTAAAAGTTCCATGGATCTCATCTAGGATTAGTAATGAAATATTTGTTTTATACAAAACTTAGTTTATTAATTTTTAATTTTCAATTTATGATATTTTGATTTATTTCATTCATGTGATTGTTTTGGCATCTTTTTAAATTCTCTTTCAATTTATGATATTTTGATTTATTTCATTCACCTAGCTGTTTTGACATCTTTTTAGATTCTGAGCTAAGACTGTTTAGGTATAGCAGTCCATGAAATTAAAACCACAATGGAGAACCTTCCAAGTTATGAAAGAGGAGAAACATCATATTCCAATGGAGTATTCACACTGGTAATATATATATTTCTTATTCCTTATTTTTAAATTCAATGGTGACGAGATGAATTGCTTTTTAATAATGCAAGGTATTAATCATTTCGTAAAATCTGAGATGGCTTTATTGTTATCAAATGACTTTTACATATACTTATGCCATTATCAAATTACCAATTACCAAATTAATGTTGCCATGTTATCCTTCAGTTACGATCTATAGAAATACAACGTCAGGTTAATGCGGCCATGTTTTCCCTGCTTCAAAGTTTAGGAATACCTGCGTTTTGTAAAAACATGGAATTATAAATAATATTATGACCTTTGCTTTCAAGTTAGAAAAATTAAATAATATATAGTACTATAAATATTAATACAATATTGGTTTTAAATTTCTAATAAATAAATAAGGTAGCATATTATAAAAAATATTATATTCAGAATTTGAAAATGATAATATGATTCATGTTTAAAACATTAATTTTTTTATTATACAGATTTAATTTAATTTTAATATTTGAAAAATGAAAATTAATGATGTCCATAGGCTTATCTCTATGATTTTTATTTATGTGATTGTTCTTTTGGTTTATGTGGTTGTGCTAGTATTTATAAGGACTCTATGCCTAAAAATAATGACAACTGACGGTTACCGGAGACTCGAGAGCATCTCGACATGACTGAACTGCCCTCATTGCAATTTATCTGCCAAAATAAGCTCGTTATAGTCGTCGGATAACGAAAGGTAAGTTGAAATCAAGGACTTGGCGACTTTAACGTAAAAGCCTTTGCACGCTCGCTAGCAGGACATGGGCCAGGTACAGTGCTGATGATTCGCAGAAATATAGATCGTCGTGGGTAAGACGGCGATGGAATTGAATCGATTTTTATCAGATAGTTCGGTTCTCAAATAGGGTCTAAATTTTTTAATATTCTTATAAAAGTCAGTAAAATGTTGAATATATTTATGAAATTATCAAATTTAAAAGATGAATTTGTTTATAAAAGTCATTTAAATTGTTAAGTATATTTATCAACTTATAAAATTTCAAAGATGAATTTGTTTTTAAATTCTAGTCGTAAAGCCTATTATAAAATTATTGAAAAAATATTAATTTTATTAAAAAAAAAAAAATTAAATTAAAAAGTTTTAAAAATTCGAAGTGGGTTTAAAAATCTTGAGAAGATCCTTTTTTGTCAAAACACTTTTTTAACAAGTGGATTGTTGGAGCACGATGAGAACCCTAGCCGCGCGCACAGGCAGCCTCGGCCCTCGGCGGCCAGGCTTAGCTTGATCGGCACCTCCTGGTTTGGATGCTCTCGTTGCCAGCACCGGATCTGGCTCAAGGGCGGTGATTTGAAGGTCTGAAGGACGGGATTTCGGCGCCCTGCATCCAAAGACGCGATTCAACTCCGGATCGGTGGTTCAGCGGTGTACAGAGACGCGATTCAGCACTTGCATGAGGGCCTGCTGCGACTGCGGCCAGATTGAGTGCAAGGGCGCGTCCCCTGTATACAA
>ML797731.1:286417-300621 GCA_009831015.1 Picea engelmannii
TTAAGTTACATGAAAATTTCAAAGTAATTTAGGGATATTCTCATTTAATTAATATTATTTTCATTAATTTAACCATAAAAATTTGTAAAATGTTATATAGTTATTTATTATTTAATAATAAATTTAATACATCATATTATATGTTAATCATTATATTTAAATTTTAACAATCATAATTAAATATTAATGATCAAATATTAAATTTTAAGTATCTATCAAATATATTTAAATAAGTATTCATTTGATAATTAATATGCAAATATTTTTGTTCTATTTCATAATAAAAATATTAAAAAAAAAAAAAACTTCCACTTATTTCATTGTTAAACACTATGTCAAACTTGAATAATTTGATGATGAAGTATCATATCATTAGAGTTCAAAACTCATTGATGATCTCATATACAAACATGTCAAGTTTTATAATTTTCATTAGTGTAAAATCTTTATGCTTATCAAAAAAGAAACTTAATCCCAAACTATTTAATTAAACTTAATAAAAAACTATAGTGTTTGTAATGATAACATTTTAATTTACTTGATAATAACAACATTTTAATTTAATTCATGGTCATTGTAAATTAGATGTTTGGTAATTCACGATACCATGTCCCTCTTCCAGTATCTCCAGTTACAAGCCTTGCACATTTATGGGGGCATCCTAATAAGATTCTAGTTAGGAATCTATTATAAAGTAGCCTACGTCTTTTAAGAAAGATTAATGCTAAGTAGGATTATTGTAGCTTACATCTCTACCTCTTTCAATTGGAAAGATTAAAATTAAATAGGATTATTGTAGCCTACATCTTTATATCACTCAATTGGAAAGATTAATGTTAAGTAGGATTATTGTCTCCATCAAAGTACCAATATTAACCTTTCTTCAAAGAAGATTTGTGTCAATTGTGAAGAAAAAATCAATAATTTATTTCACCTCCCATATAAAATTATTTTGTATATTGATATACTTTTGTGTAAATATAAATAACCTCAAATGAATTAATAAAATAGTAAATAATTATAATTCTAGATAACTCTTGTTTGATTAAATGTTTTTTTCCTATAATGTAGAAGTCACGGACTTTAAAATATTTATTTTCTATACTGTAGAAGTCACAAACTTTAAAATCTTTTCAATGAAAGAGCACATTTTTTAAATGACAAGTCAGAAGCTCTATAATCTTAAGAGGGGAATATGTAGAAACATTCTATATTCACCTGCAATGCCACTTGGTAATAAAAAAATTCGCATTGGCCTTTTCCAGCTAAACATTTATTATCATCACTGAAAAAAATATCCAACATTGCATTTTGATAGAGCTATTGGAATTGCAAATGCGGAAAACACAATTCACATATGATAATTAACAATCACACACATAGGAGACATAGGGATTTCATGTGGTTCAACCAAACATTGGGATATGTCCACCAAGCATAGGCATCGGTTGTATGATGATTAGATCATGGAGATTACAACAGACTAGCAAGTTCTCACTCTGTCTCTCTCACTGCCTCTATGGGCTTACATGTATTTATATACATTTACAGAAGAAACTGATTATTAAATGCAATCTCTATCCATATTCTAACTTTGTCTATTTGGTTGTAAGCAACGCAGAATAATAGGATCCAAATCCATGCTTGGAGGGATTCGTTGTCACCAAATACCAACAATCTCCACCTTGAAAACAATTAACCTGAGATCTTGCTCCTTCCTTTTGTTCATCACCTTTTTTGCAAGCCAAGAGAAGCCGAGCACCACTGCAACTTCTCTAATAAAACTGCTTTCATGATCTCGCATGTGTGACTTGCACGAGTTTGGATTTAATGAGGGGTCACTCCACCTCCAACGTGTCTTCTACAACTGTGTTGTGAAACATATTTAGTGATAGATCTCCTTCTATCCAAGACACCTGTAATTTAGTACATAACAATTATCACAGACCATCCCAGTGTAACCATTATATTTGACATTTATGCTTCTCAAACATTGAAGCACCCATTTCACTGCAACACCTGAATCTGTCATGTATCAGGCAACACCACTAGCATGTGAAACATATGGTCTTAACCATTTCATCACATACAATATACCTCCTACTGAACTTACACGAGACATAACATTTTCTTCTTCATAGACAGGCCCTATGCTTGAAGAAAACTTATAATGGAAAGCAAGAGGGATAAAAATTGGTTTTACAATGTTCATACTAAACTCCAACCACTGCTTACCATTACCATCTCTGTATACTTCTATGCCCATAATTTGTTCTGTTGCTCCTTGATCCCTAATCTGAATTGTCTTGTGCACCTGATTCATTTTCTTACTGATTTTATCCATGCTTCTACTTCCATCGAGCATATCATCAACAAACAACATCAATACTATGAATGTACTATAAACTGTATAGTCATTCCTACCCTTTGAAAAAATATGACTCGCTATGAAGGATTTAGACCTCTTGTATATTTTCTTGGGTACCAATAGCCATAAATGAATTTTCTAGCATGCAAACAAATTTACCATTCGGATCTTGAATCAACCCTTTTGGTTGTTCCATACATACTATATCTCTATCAATGATGACCTTGTGAGAAGTAGGATCCCACACACAACATCTCTTTATACCACCATCATAACTTGCAGAGATATAAAACAAGCAGGAATTTAGAAACAAAGATTTTAAGTCTGGAAATGATTTTCTACTTACCAGTACTTGAAATTCATTCATGCTCTTATGACCTTGATGCTTCTTCCATAAAAAAGAAGATACATATGCCACTTCAGATGTCATTTCAGTACTCCCTTCCAGCTTATAAATTTTATCAACCTTTGTTACCTTCATCACTACTAAACTACCCTTCGACAATGTGAGTGGTCCACCTTGACCTGTATACTTATATCCACAAGAATCCAACACTCCCAATGAAATCAAATTTGATTTAAGCTCAGGTACATATCTAACATACATTAATTCCCTAAAAATACCATCGAACATCTTGATTCTATTACTGCCAACCCCAATAGTTTTACAAGGAATACCATTTCCCATAAACACTACACACTCATCAATAGATTGGTAAGAAAATAACCAATTTCTATGTGATCACGTGTGGTGGGAGGAACATGAATCTAACTACCATTCTTCTTGATATTGTAAATTACTAGAAACGGATAAAACTTGATCAATCATACTTGAATTTGTTATAGCCAAATTTTCTTCCTTCATAAAGTTTTCCTCGGATTTATTTCTTTTCCAACAATCTTTCTTGAGATATCCTATTTTGCCACAATACTAGCATTTTTCTTTACCCTTTTTGTGTCTTGACTTAGATCGATAAAAACATCTCTCATTATGCTCTTTAGTTCGACCTCTTACCAACATCGCCTATGAAGTTGAGGTTTCTTTACTAGATTTTCTCCTCATCTTCTTAGCCAACAAAGCTCCCACAATAGAGTCATAATCTAAAACATATGTTGAGATAAAGCTAATAGAGGTGACTAGATTATCCCAAGAATCAGGCAATGAACACAATAGTGTAATAGCCTTATCATCATCTTCAAATTTAACTTCCATACTAGTCAATTGAACTATAAGGGTATTGAAGGTATTTAAATGGTCAACAACTTTTGTACCTTCTTTCATCCACAAACTGTACAACCGTCTCTTCAAGTAGATTCTTCTCGTCAAGGACTTCGTTATAAATAGACTTTCCAACTTGCTCCATAAGCTCGATGTTGTATCCTCTCCTACGATATTAAACAAAACATCATCCACTAGACATAAACGAATGGTACTAAGAGATTTCACATCTATATCTTCCCATTCCCATTCCATCATGGATGTTGGTTTCTTTGAATTGCCTACCAATGATTTTTGCAACCCTTGTTGCACCAGTAAATCCTGCATCTTGAGCTTCCAGAGTTCAAAGCTGTTTTTACCACTGAACTTTTCAACTTCAAACTTTGAACTCTGCATCTTAGCCATTAGCACAAAAGATATCCTAATATCCATTGCTTATAAAACCCTTTTAATTGTGGAGGAATTATAAATAAGGTTAAATGTAGATCTTTAATAAATAAGGTTTAATAATAATAAAAAAAGTTTAAAATAATAAGAATTTATATATTCCATAAAAGCTTTTTAATTTACTTTATACATTAAATTGTTTCACCTCATAAAAAAACCTTTTTAACTTATCCACCCACGTGACTTGCAATGTTCACGTATTATGCACACACTCCTCCACATTTTATGCATACAATATAATATATAAAAATAAGGCATAAACTTTCAAAAAGAGTGTCACACCATTCCTTAAATTTCGTTTAATCCATATTATCATGTATGTAAATTAATTTAAGGCGATCATGGCTTTTGATTTAAAGGAAGTCGATGCACCTGACGCTATCATTGGAGTGTGGCGAGTCTGGACCTTACGATACACTAAGAGTACAGTGATATTCAAATATCTATGCATTGTTCCTCAACCCTCAACGCCGCACCCTTCGAGAAGAGGGAGCTGCGACGATGTTGAACTCGACGCACCTCACACAGATGTTGTTTCTCCTCCAAAATTTGATGCTCTCTCTTCTAACCAACTTTGATACCACTTGCTGGAATTGCAAATGCAGAAAACACAATTCACATATGATAATTAACAATCACATAGATAAGAGATATAGGGATTTCACGTGGTTCACCTAAACGTTGGGCTATGTCCACCAAGCATAGGCATCGATTGTCTAATTGTTAGATCATGAAGATTACAGCAGACTATCAAGTTCTCACTCTGTCTTTCTCACTGCCTCTATGGGCTTACATGTATTTATATACATTTACACAAGAAACTGATTATTAAATTAAATGTCTATCTATATTATAACTTGGTCTATTTGGTTGTAACCAATGCAGAATAATAGGATCCAAATCCATCCTTGGAGGGATTCATTGTCACCAAATCCCAACAATAACGCTCTCTTCCTGGATCAACATCAACAATTGGATGGGCATTCCCTCCCATATCTCCAACTGATGTTCAATATCCTGTTTGAAATTTTGCAGCTGAAATCAACACATTTCCAACAATAGTTTGAAAAAGTTGATGTTGCCCACTTAGTTTGTGGTTCATGTTGGTGTGGCTCTTGGTACTATAACAAAGTTGGAACTTAGATTGCAAGATGAAATTTCTCCCGAGACTGCAACTCCACTTGGAAATAATGGAGCAAGAGTCAGTTGCAAGAGATAGTTACGTATAAGAAATATACTAGTCAAGAGTCAATAGAGTAGATGAACTTTACATCACTTAATGTAGATCCTAGTTATCTGTGGTTTGTTGTAACCGACTAAGTAGGGTCATTTCTGTAGCACACCCATTTCAGAACTCTGGGCTTACTCGCGCTCTAATACCCATTTGTACAAAGCTCATACAGATATCATACATCCCATGTATTTAAACAAATAAACACATTTAACTCAGAGTAAAACATATCATTATTCTATAATTAAACAATCCATAGCATTCCATATTAATTTGTATACATAGCGGAAAACATGATAACATTTACAGTAGAGACATGATAAAATGTGATAAAACATAGTTAGACACTTATCTTGTAACAATGGTGGAATCCACCAACCAAATGCAGGCCTTCCATGAACCTCCCAGCCTTAGACCGCACTGCTCATCAACTCAGTAGTGGGTCACCCCCAAGCTGGGACTAAGCTCCACCCCAAGGCAAGGAATCTAGGCTCAGGTTTAGGTTACAGGGAAAACAGTCACACACAACCACAAGGATGGAATTCTCTCCTAGGAATCTCCCACGCTCATTACCCACGGACCCTCATTCCCCACATGCATGTTCCACCCCAGGAGAATGCACCTTCTCTGTCACCTGGATAGTCCTTTGGCTACCAATCTCCCTTACCTTGGGTTATAGGAACAAAACAGACCAAAAGTCTCTGAGCTCTATGGCAGCTACAGGGTTCCTTCCTGGAGTTCTCTCCTTCTCCTGTGCACTCTCTCACCTGGAGGGAGTCACTCACAGGCCAACAAGCCTCATGCAGTCCAGTACTGCATAGTCTCAACAATCCCACGGGAAAACAGACATAGGCTTTCCAAAAACTAGATTTGGCAATCACAGGATGGCTTCACAGTCACGGCTTCGAAACAGGGAATGCTCACATAGGCTCACTTAGCTTTCCTGAACAAGCAAGACTCTTCGCCAAAATCAACACAGGCTTCTCGTAGGCTGGGGATTACACGCACAAGATTTCTCAGAATCAGACACAGACATTCGAGTCATAGGGTCTCTTGGAGGTTCTCTACAGGAGTCAGGTTAGTCATACTTCTCAAAGCTCCGTATGCGTTCAGACAATCCAGTGGAATGGAATGGAATCTTCTCATGGCTCACCCTGGTTGTTTTATTCGCATGCACCAGGGTTGACACTTGTCACCCATGGAACTGCATGCGTTCCACCAGCACACGTTCCTCCCACCACTTGGGAATTCACGTGTCCTTCCAAAATGACTTAGGATAAAAACATATGATGCACATATCTTTTGGAATAATATTAAAATATTATTCCTAGGCTTAAGCCCCCACTAGGCTTAGCCCCTAGGCTCAACACTTAGCCCCTTTCCCACCTTCCAGCCCCTAATTCCTTGCCCACTCTATGAATGCTCAGTCCCCCTTCACTCATTCATCGTGGTCGGTTTGCACCTGGTGGTGTTTATATTTTATTAAGTGTTCTGCATGATTACATATACAACAACAGGCTCCTGGCCTTCAATACTCAGGCTCCCTGGCCTAACAACACATAAGCCTCCAGCTTATGAAAACTTGGCTCACCGGCTTGTAAAACATAATTAAAATTCCTTTCCAAACATGGTTTACAATGGGACTCGGCCTTGGGGACACTACAATCCCCCTCCCCTTATTTTTTCACTGTCCTCAGTGCAATTTACACTGTCTCTGCAAGCCTTTCAAAATTTTCCAAAAGATGCGGGTACTCTGACCGCATAACCTCTTCATGTTCCCATGTAGTGTCCTCAGGATCATACCAGGTCCACTGGACCTTTACAAGCTCTATAGCTTGATTCTAGAGCTGTTTTCTTTTTCTGTCCAATATGCGCACAAGATGCACTTGCAGGACACCTTCTGGTTCCACCTGAATCACATTCCAATCAATAACATGATTAGCATCAGGTACATATTTCTTAAACAGTGAAACATGAAACACATTATGTACAGTCATAGATGCAGGTAATGCAAGCATGTATGCAACCAGCCCAATCCTTTCCAGGATCTCAAATGGCCCACAAAATCTTGCTGCCAACTTCGCACAAATTCCCAGCTTCAGGGAACTCCTGTTAGTTTTCACTTTCAGGAAAACATGGTCACCCACTTTGAATTCTCTATGGGTTTTGTTACTATCAGCGTAACTTTTCTGCCTGTCCTGGGAAACTTTTAGATTATGTTTAATTCTTATCATTTGATCTTCCATCTCTTTGAGAAGTTCAGGCCCAACTACTACTCTGTCAGCTGGATTATCCCAGCTCACTGGAGTGTTGCACTTTTTTCCATAAAGCGCTTCGAATGGGCTCATCTTCAATGATGCATGATACCCATTATTGTAGGCGAATTCTACAAAATGCAGGTAGTCTTCCCACATTGATGGTTTATCCATCACATACATTCTCAGCATGTCTTCTATTACTCTGTTCACTCTCTTTGTCTGTCCATCGGATTCAGGATGATACGCTGTGCTAAAGTTCAGATTCGTTCTGAATCCCTTGAACAGTCCTTTCCAAAAATTCGAAGTGAATTTCAGGTCTCTATCAGACACAATTGTCTTAGGAATTCCATGCAAGTGTGCAACTTCTTTTAAGAAGATATCAACAAGATCTGTTGCTCGGTGGGTGGTTTTCAGTGGAATAAAATGGGCAGCTTTAGTAAGCTTGTCCACCACCACCATGATTGAATCATGCTGCTTTCTTGTTCTAGGTAGTTCGGTGATAAAATCCATTGTTACCACATCCCATTTCCATTCAGGAATAGGTAAAGGTTGCAACAACCCTGCTGGGTGCCTATGCTCTGTCTTAACCTTCTGGTACTCCATACATCTGGTGATGTATTCAATGATTTCTTTCTTCAAACCCAGCTAAAAATAATGGCTTTTGACTACTGCCACAGTCTTCTGATATCCAGGATGTCCAGCATAAGCCATGTTATGCATCTCCTTTAGAATTGCCAGCTTCAATTCTCGGACAATGGGTACATACACTCTGTTTTTATACAAAAGTAAACCATTAGTTCCCAAGGTGTAAATTTTCTTGGTCTGTGGTCTCTCACATTGTTGTAGCTTTGCTACAAGATTTTTGTACTGCAAATCAACATTTGCAGCTTCCAAAATTATGTCTTTCATCTCAGTCTAGTACATGCTAATGGATGTAGCATGTAATTTGTGCACTTTTCTGCTAAGTGCATCAGCCACCTTATTTTATTTCCCTTTGATATGCTTGATATCAAAGTCATACTCACACATAAACTCCAGCCATCTGATTTTCCTGGCATTTAAAGTCTGTTGATCAAATAAATACTTCAGACCGTTATGATCTGTTCTCAACTCGAATCTTTTGCCCATGAGGTAATGTCTCCATTTCCTCAAAGCGTGGATGATTGCTGCCAGCTCTAAATCGTGAGTGGCATAATTCTTCTCATGTTCCTTCAACTTTCGGGATTCATAAAAAACTACCAATCCCTCTTGGCTAAGAACTCCTCCCAGCCCCTCCTTACATGCATCTGTGCATACTACATAATCCTTGTTTGGATCTGCAATGTTTATGATTGGAGCACTAGTTAGCAGCTGCTTCAATCGCTGCAAGTTGCTCTCACATTCTTCAGTCCACTGGAACTTCTTTCCCTTCCTTTCCAAGGAAGTGATAGAATGGGCTATCCTTGAGAATCCAACTATAAACTTCCTATAGTAACCTTCCAGACCCATAAAATATCTAACTTCTGCCACACTCATCGGAACTGTCCATTCTCGAATGGCCTGTACCTTTTCAGGATCCACAATGATCCCTTCTTTAGATATAATATGTCCCAAGTAATGGATCTGCCTTTGGTAAAATGAGCACTTGCTCAGTTTTGCGTACAGCTGGTGTTCTCTCAACAGCTGCAGCACCATTCTTAGGTGTTGCTCATGTTCTTCCTCTGTCTTGGAATACACCAAGATATCGTCCAGGAAGACTATGTCAAACTTGTCCAAATAATTTCTGAACACTCCATTCATTAAGCACACGAAAATAGAAGGCGCGTTGGACAATCCAAACATCACCACTGTGAACTCATAATGACCATACCTTGTTCTAAAGGCGGTCTTGCCAATGTCCTCATCCTTTATTCTCAGTTGGTGATATCCAAATCTGAGATCTATTTTTGAAAATATTTTCACATCCTTCAACTGATCAAAAAGATCATCAATCCTTGGTAGAGGATACTTGTTCTTGACAGTGACCTTATTCAACTGTCGAAAATCAATGCACAGCCTCAACGTCCCATCTTTCTTCTTCACGAATAGGACCGGGGCTCCCCACGGTGACACATTGGGGCAAATGTAACCTTTCTTTAGTAGCTCTTTGAGCTGCAATTGCAACTCTTTCAGCTCTGGCGTACTCATTCTATAAGGAGCTTTCAAAACTGGAGTTGCTCCTGGCATCAAATTTATAGAGAAATCGATGTCCCTCCTCGGAGGTAGTCCAGGTACCTCCTGAAATACATCCTTCAACTCCTTGATTACTTCATGATCTTCCAGATTTGATACTACATCTTGGGATGCTTCTTCCACCCAAGTTGCAAATAATTGACAGCCTTTCCAGTAACATTTCTTCAACTGCATGGCTGAGATTTCCCTCACAGCCATGGCTCTGGGAGTTCCTTGGACTGTTACCTGATTTCCCTCTTCGTTCAGGCATGTGAACCTCTTGTTACGACAATCCAAAAGGGCATCGTGCTAGTCCAACCAGTCCATCCCAATTAAGTAATCATATGAGCCTAAAGGAAGAATGTTCAATTCAGCCTTAGTGCTCATTCCTTTCATGTCCACTGAACAGGACTTAACCAATTTAGTGACCTTCTTCTTGGTCCTTGTGGCTAACTACACTAACCAAGACTTCTCATGTTTGCTTCTCATTATATGCAAACTATCCACCACTCTAGGATCTACATAACTATGGCTAGCCCCTAAATCAATTAAAATAACAAGTGGTCGGTTGTTTATCGTACCTTCCACTTCAATCATGTGCGATTGAAATTCTGCTTGCTTATTGTCTAGGGATGCGTAGATACTTGGCATTCTACTACCCATATCCTCCAATGTTTCAGCTTGCTGAACAGTATGGACAGTTCTTGCTTTGTCTTTTCTGTGGGGGCAGTCTCTGTACCTATGATTTCCTTTACAACCCCAACACTATATAGGTGGAGGCCTTGGCATCTGCTCACTCCCTTCAACCTTTCTAGGATCTTTAAAAGATGACTGTCCCCAAGGACTATTTCTGAAAAAGGAAGGCTTGCTTCCCTTCTGCCTCTGTTCCTTCTTAAATTTCCTTCGATCATCCCAGACCTTCCGAAGGATAGGCCTTTCTCCTTACTGTTCATACAAGCATTTCGCTTTTCTGATGGTCTCTTCCATGGTATTAGGATCGTCATATTGAATCTTGTCACTCATGGAAGGTGGCAGTCCACTCAAATACCTCTGAATTTTAACAGCTTTGTCCTTGATGAATGGAACATACTTCAGTAGTTCCAGAAAATTTCGTTCATACTCATCAATGGTCATACTGCCCAACTTGAGTTCAAAGAACTCCTTCATCTTTCTCTCATAGTATCTTTTAGTCAAGTATTTCTTCTCGAAATACCTCTTAAACTCCTTCCACGTGACCTCTTTCTCTCTAATGTGTTGCACCTGTACAAACTGATCCCACCACATGGATTCTTTTCCTTTCAGTTGGTACATTGCAATTCTTCCTTCTGCATGGGCAGAATAATTCTGTAGTTGGAAGTATTTCTTCATGCCAAGCAACCAGGTCTCAGCATCTTCCTCCTTCTTATTTTCTCCATTGAATTTTGGAGGCTTAATCTTTTTCATCTCTCCTTTCAATTCCTCCTTTCCATATTTTTGATGTTTTCTAGTAGGGGATGGGCTTGAACTACTGTGTGTCTTCCTATCAGAATGCCTTTGGGAGTGACTAAGATGTCGGCTACCGCTCCTCAACCTTCTTATTCTTTCATGGGTTTTGCGACTCTTCATCGTACTTGAGTCTCTTCCTTTCTCGAGTTTCTTCTCTATTCTTTCTAGGCTCTTCAAAAATTTTAAGTTTAATGCACCCTGCCGATCCCTGACTTTCATGAGATTTCGGCTATCAGCTCGACGAGCCTGGGCCTCTCTTTGCAATCCTTCAATGATTTTCATTATGTGTCCTTCCTTATCCTTCTCTTTTCAATGCCCATTGGAGTTCAATCCTTCGATTCCCAGGTTAACATCCTTTCCTTCCTGTTCGTCTTCTATTTCGAGAGTAATCTACACCTTTCCCCACTCTATATTCAGTCGTTGGTTAACCGAAGTACTGACCTCCATTGAACTCTGCACACGCACTATGAAAATAAAATCGTAGTTTATCAGGCCATTAAACCTTTAGGAACAATCTTCAACATTTATAACTAATACCAACAAGAACAAAAGATAGTTTGATTCCAATGGGTTTTCTGAGCTATCGTTCGGCTCTGCAATTTTCGTGTTTTCAAAGCTTTTCATTTTCGGCACTTTGGGATTTTAGAACTTCGGGTTTTTGTACCTTGGGACTTTGGGTTTCGGGGTTTCGGAGTCTCGGTACTAGAGAACTCCTGTTTAACTCTCCTTTCTAACCCCCCGACTTCCAAAATTATGTTTTACCTTATTCTTCGAGTCTACAGCACAGTTGTCGCCCTTTACCAAAGTGGTGCATGGCACATTTCGGAGGATCCTCATCATGTTCGGTGACATCATTAAGGTCCCACCACTCTCGCTTCTCTTTTCGACCCTATGACACGCGGTACATCTCCATGTGTCCACATCCATTCCTAGAAAAATCCAATGGTCAGATCTTTCTCACAATAGACGGTCGTTAAAGACCCGGAGATTCCTTGAAGGAATCTCGTTAGTTCATCAGGACTTAGCCACATGATAACGTCTCGATAGTGTGGTCGAGATTTATCACGATGAGAGTCTGAGTTCTTTGTCAACGGAACTCCCGAATCCCCGATTTTCCGTAACGGGTAATCTCTCAACACGTGGCCTTCTCAAATTGGACGGCCCACGACTGCTCTGGGGTTTCCACCATGGAAGGTACCGATCCTTTTGGGGTTTTGGGCTTCCAACGCCGATGTTCTCTAACTCCCATTAGCCCTCCGGGCTAGACTCGTAGTTCACACGACCTCCCCTTATATGACCACAGTCATACCTCTCACCGGGGTTTCGGACTTTCAACTTCCGAAACACATATATGTCCTCAGGATTCGTGAAACGCCGAACCCCGATATGCCGATGGGATCCCGATCTCGCCCACGTGTCCCAACTGATGGACGACTTAGATCGTTCCTGGGACTTTTACCATGAAAATTCTCGACCTCCTTCGTGACTCCCGATATCGCGATTCCCGATTTCCCGAAATGGGAAATCTCACGACACATGTCCTCCATCTTTCGGACGGTCTAGATCTATTTCGGAGCTTTCGCCCCTAGTCTCTGAGGTTTAACCTTTGGACATATCCTGACAGATCCTACAACTGACGGGTTTTCTGGCCGAGATCTGACAGCTTAAATGATTCCTAACCAATTCAGAATTTTGCATAACGCGATTTCCACATTCCTGTCTATTTCAAAAGGAATTTTAATTTCTACGCACATTTTTTCAGATCCGACGGTCACAAGGGCTCGCCTTCCCTCCCGAACAGATCCTAAGGTTCTAACACCATTGATGTAGAGACCTGTCTCCCCATGGCCATAGACCACACCAGCTGTGGTTTCACTCACTGCTATACTTCCTGAGCTCGTAAGCATGGTCAAGCAACTACTTGACACTCCGGAACAAACCAAGGTCTGAAATTGGTCCTCCAGACCCAATTTCCCTTCGCATTCTCGGTCCAAATACCGCTCCACTGGCCCATCTAGGCTCAGTGTCGAAACCTTCGCTCTGATACCAATTTGTAGCACACCCTTTGGAACTCTGGGCTTACTCCCGCTCTAATAGCCATTTGTACAAAGCTCATACAGATATCATATATCCCATGTATTTAAACAAATAAACACATTTAAATCAAAGTAAAACATATAATTACTGCTATAATTAAACAATCCATAGCATTCCATATTAATTCATATACACAGCGGAAAACATGATAACATTTATAGTAGAGACATGATCAAATGTGATAAAACATAGTTAGACACTTATCTTGTAACAATGGTGGAATCCACCAACCAAATGCAGGCCTTCCATGAACCTCCCAGCCTTAGACCACACTGCTCATCAACTCAGCAGTGGGTCACCCCCGAGATGGGACTAAGCTCCACCCCAAGGCAAGGAATCTAGGCTCAGGTTGAGGTTACAAGGACAACAATCACACACAACCATAAGGACGGAATTCTCTCCCAGGAATCTCCCACACTCACTGCCCACAGACCCTCATTCCCCACATTCTTGTTCCACCCCAGGAGAATGCACCTTCTCTGTCACCTGGACAGTCCTTCGGTTTCCAATCTCCCTTACCTTGGGTTATAGGAATAGAATGGAATGGAAGTCTCTAGGCTCTATGGAAGCTACAGGGTTCCTTCCAGGAGTTCTCTCCTTCCCCTGTGCACTCTCTGACCTGGAGGGAGTTTCTCACAGGCCAACAAGCCTCACGCAGTCCAGTACTGCATAGTCTCAACAATCCCATGGGAAAATAGACACAGGCTTTCCAAAAACTAGATTTGGAAATCACAGGATGGCTTCACAGTCACGGCTTCGGAATAGGGAATGCTCGCATAGGCACGCTCAACTTTCCTGAACAAGCAAGACTCTTCCCCAAAATCAACACAGGCTTCTCGTAGGCTGGGGATTACATGCACAGGATTTCTCAGAATTAGACACAAACATTCGAGTCACAGGGTCTCCCGG
>ML797731.1:300632-319534 GCA_009831015.1 Picea engelmannii
TCATACTGCTCAGAGCTCCATACGCATTCAGAAAATCCGGTGGAATGGAATGGAATCTTCTCACGGCTCACCCTGGCTATTTTATTCACATGCACCAGGGTTGACACTTGTCACCCATGGAACTGCATGCATTCCACCAGCACACGTTCCTCCCACCACTTGGGAATTCATATGTCCTTCTAAAAGGACTTAGGATAAAAACATATGATGCACATATCTTTTGGAATAATATTAAAATATTATTCCCAGGCTTAAGCCCCCCCCTAGGCTTAGCCCCTAGGCTCAACACTTAGCCCCTTTCCCATCTTCCAGCCCCTAATTCCTTGCCCACTTTGTGGATGCTCAATCCCCCTTCGCTCATTCATCGTGGTCGGTCTGCACCTGGTGGTGTTTATACTTTATTAAGTGTTCTACATTATTACATATACAACAGCAGGCTCCTGGCCTTCAATACTCAGGCTCCCTGGCCTAACAACACATAAGCCTCCAGCTTATAAAATCTTGGCTCACCAGCCTATAAAAAATAATTAAAATTCCTTTCCAAACATGGTTTACAACGGGGCTCGGCCTTGGGGACACTACAGTTTCCTATGATGTAATCAATCCTCATTCAATAATATAGATTGTTAGTGTAGTCTCACCTGTGTGTTGGTTTTCCTAATTTTATGTTGGTATCAGAGAAAGGTTGTATATTCAGCTCTGTCAGGCGATATCCGATCTTGAATTGATTTGGAAAATCACTAGCACCCCCCCTATACAGTGTTATAGAGCATCGATGCTCTCACACTTACGAAATTGATATTTTCTTATTCCTCGCACTCCTGTTGTATGCAACTAAGAGTGCTAGTGCGATGACGCTCCCCATTCCACACGCAGAGAGCGCTGCGAATTCTACCCAGCACCTGCCCTTCCATATTGATAGAACACTAGCGCTACCCTTCTCTAGATTGAGGAGCACTAACTGTTTTACCTTGCAATGCGTGAGGTTGATGTGTGAGAGAGGTGAAAGTTTTATCCTGTGTTTTTTCAAGCCGTGGGCAAGTGAGGGTCAGAGGAGATCGTGGGGGCCAATCCACCATATCCTATACAAACATGAATACACTCAATCCAGATCCGTGAGTTTTCTGTTGCAGAATCCACTCAATCCAGATTCACGAGTTTTCTGTTGCAGAGTCCACTCAATCCAGATCCGTGAGTTTTCTTCTGTGTGAGCTATTCCTATGAATGAGTTTGCATTGGAGATCCATGAGAGTGAGGTATAATTTTTTTGTTAAAGTGGTATAAACTTTATTGAGTGAGGTTTAAAGTTTATTCAAGTCGATGTGTGAGGTATAAACTTTAAAAAAATGGATATTAAACTTTATGTGGGATATTAAAGTTTATTATAGTGGACACTTTTTATATGAGTGTTTTTTTTATATGTGAGATTTTTATATGAGAGATTTTTATAAATGAAGCCAACAAGTTAGATGGCTCGAATTTCATTAACAAGTTTTGCTACGTCAGGATTTTTTAATGACTATGGTTGAGTTTTAATTTTGCATGCGTTAACTAACCATTTGAGAAAACTTAGTGAAGAATGAGGAAAGAAGAGGAATTATAGTAGCCATATACATATGTGCATATCTGAAATGCAATAAAAGACATCAAACCATAACACGCAGATTGATAACGGAGTTTGGCACAACTTTGCCTACGTCTCCGGGCCTTTTCTCTGTGGGAGAGGCTTCTTTATTTCTATTCAAATGCTCAAAAGTACATCACTGCAATGCCAAATGGCTACAATACTGATCTGGTCATGTTCTTCTAGATCTCTAGAACCATGCAAAGAAAACGGCATGCAAAATGGACATCCGGAGCTCCCAGAAATGGTCCGACAGCGTCTCCTCCTCAAAAGATTCTCTGCCTCAAACTGGATTTAGCTTGGTTTCCCTCCAATATAACTCTACTCTGACTTCTCCAATGGCTTCAGAGTGTCCAAAAACCCCTATCTAGGCTCTTTCGACACCTCAATCGGTCGAAAAACGAAGAACTTATGCCTCCTGGAAGTTTTCCCCTTCAAGCTTGCTGTCACAGGTTCTACAAATCACACCCTTCCTCTTTCAACCTAGCTCACATGCAATATAAGGCGTGAAAACCTAGTAACGGGCACAATCATGCCAACGGTGCAAACTGTAGGACAGTTAAGGGTGCGCCATCCCCTAACCGCCTAGGCACTTGGGCGTATGGGTCACAATATGACCTCGGGCTTAACAAAAGAACCAAACCGTTGCAAAACCGCCGCGCTCCTGGTTATGGTCACATGGCGCAACACATAGGATCACAGGCTACAATATTTAAACAAATCCATGGTATAAACCTGCGCGCTCATTTAATATAGTGGTCATATGTTTAAAATGTATGCGACCAGGGCTAGGGCTAAGCCCTAGCCTGGACGCGCTCAAACCACATATCAATGCAATTTATATATAATTAAAACCATATAGTAAACAAGGACCACATTGTAGGCTAGTGGTAGCCCTCACACTAGAAAAGTGTTGCTAAAGGGGGAGGTCACCGGTTCAAATCTGGTCGACTACACAAACTTTTAATTAACAAACCAAAACCAATACTGGGGTGCCACGTGGAAGCCCACGAATGGGCCACGTGGCACCTCAACAACCAACCGATGAATGCCATGTGTCGATTGTCGATTGGACCACGTGCTTGCCACTTTTCGACTGTCATACTGCCACGTCAACCTTTCCACGTCATCCAATGCCACATCATCATACGGTCGCCACATCAGATGCTGACGTCATCCATGCCACATGTCACCCTTCCAGTGGTGACACGTGTCACCTCGGGATAGGTGCAACTGTACGCCCAAATGTCCAAATCTGCCTGCCATGTGTCGCTTCCTAGAGGCACCATGTGTCACATGTACAGACCTACCACATCAGTGTACGGACATGACACATAAACACCCGGACATGCCATGTCAGCGTCCGTACGGACTGCACAGTCAGCAATTTTTTTTGCCTGTTTGACTCATCGGACAGAACGCGATATCTTCTCCATACGGAGCCCGTTTGACAAAGTAAATATACCACCAAAATCAGGAAGACGAGACAGATGCAATGGCACAGGTTTCATTGTATTCCAAGCACTTTCATTTTTGAGCATTTTTCAAGCCCTATCAGGCTTCTAGATCCGATTTCAGATCACACCTCCTCACAATAAGACCTTTTGGTCCCCAAAAGGTTACTGACCAGTCAACAAGCTTGGGATAGGCCACCCGGCTTGCTCTCTGTCTCTGAACTTTGTCTTGTGCACCTGTCTCATCAAGATCAACTGTAACACAATCATGACAACTGACAGTATATTGTTAGCCATTTGAACCCTGTTACATCTTACTGAAGCTACTATCATCCATGTAGAAAACATTGCTAATGACAGCATCAAAAAGACGACTGCAAATGAATTGATATACTTTAGATATCTGCATGACATGAGCTTATCTTGAAGCAACTTATGATTGATTTTCCATTCAACAACCATGTCTTGTTCTTGCTTAAGATCAATTACTTCATTTGAAACAACTACATTTGTTAACCGTTCCAATGTTTGAAGTGTGTTATTTGCTTTAACATGATGAGCATGAACCACATAATCATGACCGCCTTTAGTGAAATGATATTGATTCTTTGTCTTGTAGAAGATTGCCTTACGATCAAATAAGTATGGACTACCTAAGATCATTCCACATTCTCTTAACGACACAACATCACAAGTTACTTTGTCCACATACTTAGATGAAATTGAAAATTTAATTGTGCACTGTTTTGTTATCTGCATCTGATGATGATTGCTCATCCATTTAAGTGTGTAAGGCTTATGATGTGTTTGTGTTTTTAATCCCAATTTCTTAACCAATTCTTATGAGATTAGATTAGATTGAGATCCACTGTAGATTAATGTGTCTATCTTAATGTGTCGCATGATTACCCTTATATGAAACAAATTACTTCTACAATCAATATCTTCACCATTTTTACCTATCATACCAACCAATGAAATCTTAGACTCATCACCTGAATCCGATCCCAAGTCTGTGGGTTTTGATGTCGTTGCCTCTATTTGCGTTCCCTTATTTGCTTTGAACCACTTTGACCTCTTCTCGGGATGCAACTGCCAACATCTGTCCTCATCATGTCCCTCTTTCCTGCAATGCTTGCAAGAGGGCCATCCTTCCTTCTTTGTCACTGCATTTGCATTCTTGCCATTGCCATGCCTTTTCCTCTTGTCCTCTTTCCTCGAAGACGACGATTCCCCTGACACACCTGCCTTCCCTGCTTCAATATACGTAGCTTGAACAGAAACCTCATCAAGGTTAGTGGGTCCAAACATGAAAATTGCGCAGGCAAACCTCCTATATACTTCATAAGAGTTTCTTGTGTTTGCAAAGGAATATCTAACATTAATGCCATTTTTCAAAATCTATCGGTGTATTCTTGCACTGTTTGTCCTTTTCTTAGTTTTAAAGACTTCCATTCAATTATTGCTTTTTCTTTATAACCCAAAGGATAAAATTGTTTCCTAAGTGCATAAATGAAATCCTTCCATGATGGAAATACATTACCCACATTTTGTGTTACCTGCAAACCTCAAAGATGCCAACTTGATTTGTGTGGCCTCATCCTTGATCTATTGCAAACTGCAGTATGCCTCCATATGCCTGATCCAGTTATCAAGTTTTTCTGCATTTACTTCACCATCATATCTGGGCAACTCAAATTTTACATCAAGTTTTAACAATGGCATTTCATGTTTATTCTTATGAACATTTTTTTTTTCCACTAGATTTAGAACTTGAACTTGAAGAAGAAGGAGAAGAAGGAGGTGTTGATGGAGGTGAAGAAGGAATTTGAGGATGGTCCTTTTCCTCTTCACTTTTTTCCTTTGAATAATCACCCAAAAATGGTCTCTTCCATTCCAAGTAATCTTCGTACAAGACTTTCACCATCTCTGACATGGCAAGGAATGTTTTCCGGAACTTTTTCTCATCTTGAGAAATCCCTTCTTCCGATGCCATGTTCTCGCTGTGAGAAGCTCTTTTCCTCAATCCAATTAATGGATTCTCTGCAACAAGATCGCCTTCACCACGTTGTATCTTTTCCCTGGTTAACATGCAACTCAAATCCAAACGTCAACTAGCTCTGATACCATTTGGTACGTCAGGATTTTTTAATGACTATGGTTGAGTTTTAATTTTGCATGTGTTAATTAACCATTTGAGAAAACTTAGTGAAGAATGAGGAAAGAAGAGGAATTATAACATCCATATACATATGTGCAGATTTGAAATGCAATAAAAGACAACAAACCATAACACGCAGATTGATAACGGAGTTCGGCACAACCTTGCCTACATCTCCGGGCCTTTTCTCTATGGGAGAGGCTTCTTTATTTATGTTCAAATTCTCAAAAGTACATCGCTGCAATGCCAAATGGATACAAGACTGATCTGGTCATGTTCTTCCAGATCTCTAAAACCATGCAAAGAAAACAGCATGCAAAACGGACGTCCGGAGCTCCCAGAAATGGTCCAACAACGTCTCCTCCTCAAAAGCTTCTCTGCCTCAAACTATCTTTATCTTGGTTTCCCTCTAGTATAACTCTACTCTGACTACTCCAATGGCTTCAAAGCATCCAAAAACCCCTATCTGGGCTCTTTCGACACCTCAATCGGTCGAAAAATGAAGAAGTTATGCCTCCTGGAAGTTTTCTCCTTCAAGCTTGTTGTCATAGGTTCTACAAAACACACCCTTCCTCTTTGAACCTAGCTCACACGCAATATAAGGCATGAAAACCCAGCACCGGGTGCAACCACGCCAACGGTGCAAACCGTAGAACGGTTAAGGGCACGCCAGCCCCTAACCGCCTAGGCACCTGGGCGTATGGGTCACAATATGACCTCAGGCTTAACAAAAGTACCAAACTGTTGCAAAACCGTCGCGCTCCTGGTTATGGTCACATGGCGCAACACATAGGATCACGGGCTACAATATTTAAACAACTCTATGGTATAAACCTGCATGCTCATTTAATATAGTGGTCATATGTTTAAAACGTATGCAACCAGGGATGGGGCTAAGCCCTAGCCCAGACGTGCCCAAACCACATATCAATGCAATTTATATATAATTAAAACCATATAGTAAACAAGGACCACCGTGTGGGATAGTGGTAGCCCACACACTACCAAAGCGTTGCCAAAGGGGGAGGTCACCGGTTCAAATCCGGTCGACTACACAAAATTTTAATTAACAAACCAAAACCAATACCGGGGTGCCACGTGGCAGTCCACAACTGGGCGACGTGGCACCTCAACAACCAACCGATGAATGCCACGTGTTGATTTCTGATTGGACCACATGCTTTCCACTTGTCGACTGCCGTACTACCACGTCAAGCTTTCCACATCATCCCATGCCACATCAACGTATGGTCGTGACATCAGATGCTGATGTCATCTATGCCATGTGTCACCTTTCTAGTGGTGACACATGTCACCTCAAGATAGGTCCAATTGTACGCCCAAATGTCCAAATCTACTTGCCACGTGTCGCTTCCTGGAGCCACCACATGTCACCTATACATACCTTCCATGTCAGCGTATGGACATGCCACGTCAGCATCCGTACATGCCATGTCGGCATCCGTACGGACTGTACGGACTGCACAGTCAACAATTTTTTTTGCCTGTTTGACTCATCAGACAAAACGCGATATCTTCTCCATACGGAGCCTGTTTGACAAAGTAAATATACCACTGGAATCAGGAAGACGAGACAGACGCAATGGAACAGGTTTCGTCATATTCCGAGAACTTTCATTTTTGAGCATTTTTCAAGCCCTATCAGGCTTCTGGATCCGATTTCAGATCACGTTGCAATGCGTGAGGTTGATGTGTGATAGAGGTGAAAGTTTTATCCTGTGTTTTTTCAGGCCATGGAAAAGTGAGGGTCAGAGGAGATCGTGAGGTCCAATCCACCATATCCTATACAAACATGAATCCACTCAATCCAGATCCGTGAGTTTTCTGTTGCAGAATCCACTCAATCCAGATTCGCAAGTTTTTTGTTGTAGAGTCCACTCAATCCAGATCCATGAGTTTTCTTCTGTGTGAGCTATTCCTATGTATGAGTTTGCATTGGAGATCCATGAGAGTGAGGTATAATTTTTTTTGTTAAAGTGGTATAAACTTTATTGAGTGAGGTTTAAAGTTTATTCAAGTGGATGTGTGAGGTATAAACTTTAAAAAAATGGATATTAAACTTTATGTGGGATATTAAAGTTTATAATAGTGGACATTTTTTATATGAGTGTTTTTTTTATATGTGAGATTTTTATATGAGAGATTTTTATAAATGAAGCCAACAAGTTAGATGGCTCGAATTTCATTAACTAGAAATTTAAGATGCAGACACTCATAGAAGGCTATAATGGTGTCTGGAACATTGCGAAGGGAACTAAACTGAAACCTGATGCAGCTATCGATGCGACAGCAACACAAATCCAAGATTGAGAGAAGCACGAAAACAAGGAAAATGTATTGTTGTGCATGTCAATTAAAGATAGCATAATTCCACATATTAGAGAAGCTACAACTTCTTCTACAACATGGACAACGCTTAAAGAATTGTATGAAACTAGCAACACAAATCACATTTTGTTCCTGAAAACTAAATTACTAGGCATTAAAATGGATGGAAATGAATCTGTTAGTTCATTTTTGGGTCATATTAAAGAGGGGAAAGACAAGCTAGGAAATATAGGGGAAATTGTTTCCAGCACTTATCTTGTCACTATTACCTTAAATGGTATGCTAGAGTATTATCAGATGTTCATAACAAGTCTCACAACAAGGGAGAAGCCTCCTACTTTTGAAGATATGACAGGTATTTTGCTGCAATAAAAAGAGAGGCGTGGGAATTTGAAGCCTCAGAGTTCAGATCTAGCACTGTGGTCAAATAAGAGATCCGTGAGAGGGAGATCAGGAGAAAGAGGCAGAGGAGGCAGTTCATGGAAAAGAAGCAGTTCATCGCAGAGAAGACAATATCTAATGCCGAACCCTCACCTCAGATAAAGGAAAATTTGATCTATGTGTCCACCATTACAAATTAGAACTTGAAGGTTGAATTCTTCAAGAATTATTGCATAGTGAAGGATCTACTGGACCAATTCAAAATTATTGCAATGGGAGTCAGGGAAGGAGGCCTATAAAAACTTGATGTTACCAACAAATCACATCACACACTAACCTCTGCAACTATGCCAACAAAGATTCTTTGGCATCAAAGGTATGGTCACATCAATCATCCTGATTTATTGTTATTACAGAATTTAAGAATATGGTTGAAGGACTTCCCATGTTAAAGAATGAGAATGTTGCTTGTGATGGATGTGCATTAGGAAAGATTCACATAGATGAATTCCCCTCTAATCCTGATAGGAAAAAGAGAGTTGTGTTAGATCTTTTGCATACTGATGTTTGTGGGCCTATGCAGACTAGGTATTTAGGAAGTGCATTTTACTTCCTGTTATTTATTGATGATTGCATGAGAGACACATGGGTTTATTTCCTTATAATAAAAAGTGATGTTTTCGAGTACTTTAAGCAATTCAGAACCATGGTGGAAAAGAAGATAGGAAAATCCATCAAAATCCTTCATTCAGATCAAGGGGGAGAATATAACTCAGGGGACTTCATCAAATATTGCAAAGATCATGGAATAGTACATCAGATTACAATATGTCACACTCCACAGTAGAACGGAGTCGCTGAAAGGAAAAACCGAACTCTAGTAGAGTGTGCACAAAGCATGATGAAAGGTAAGAATATCTCAAATACATTTTGGGCTTAAGCCATAAATACTACATTTTATTTAAAGAATAGAAGTCCAGCAAGGTGTCTTGATAATGCCACTCCTTTCGAAGCCTTGTATGGTTCCAAACTTTCAGTTCATAATTTGAAATTATTTGGGTGTAAGGCTTTTGCTCATATTCCAAAGGAGAATAGGAAGAAATTGGATGCTAAAGCCATTAAATGTACTTTCATTGGGTATTGTTCTAAATTCAAAGCATACAAACCATTTGATCCTTCTACTCACAAAGTATTTGCAAGTAGAGATGTACTTTTCCATGAGCAGAAAGCAGGAAATAATAACAACAACATTCATGAGTAATGGCATAGACTTCTTGATGAAGGAGTTAAAGAAGAGAAACAAAAACCATCACAACAAAAACAACCACAACAACAGCCACAACTTGCGCGACAGCAGCAACAACAACAAGAAGGACTCGATGATATGGACACTTCAAGTAGTCATAGTTCACCTAGAGGCAAAGATAGATCTTCACAAAGTGGGGAGGAATATAATTAGTTGAGAAGATCTTCATGACAGGTTTGACTCCCTGAGAGGTATAGAGACTATGCCCTAATGAGTAGCATTTCAAATGTCATAGAACCCATGAGTTTTGATGAAGCCAATGAACATGATGAATGGAGAAATGCAATGGAGGAAGAATATGAAGCTATAATAAAAAACAATACTTGGGAATTGACTGAATTGCCTAAGCATAAAAATCTCATTTGATGCAAATGGATATATAAACCCAACTTTAAATTAGATGGTATTATAGATAAATATAAGGCTAGATTTGTTGCAAAGGGGTATTCACAAACAAAAGGTATTGATTATGCTAAAACATTTGTGCCAGTAGCTAAATTGAATACTATCAGATTGTTAATTGCTTTAGCTACAAAGTACCATTGGAAGCTACACCAATTAGATGTTAAATATGCATTTTTGAATGGTGAGTTAATGGAGGAAGTTTATCTTACTCAACCTGAAGGGTTTGTGGAGCAAGGGAAAGAACACTTAGTGTGTAAGTTAAAGAAACCATTGTCTGGACTAAAACAGGAACCTAGGTCATGGTATGAGAAGATAGCCTCTTTCTTTCTTCAACAGCGTTTTATGAGGAGCAAGAGTGATCCAAATCTGTATACCAAATTTGATGAACAAGGGTATATAGTATTGATTTCCTTATATGTTGATGATTTGATAATTACACGAAATGCAGAGAAATTAATTGATGAAATCAAGGTGCAGTTGTGAACAATTTTTGAAATGAAAGATCTTGGTGAGTTACATTACATCCTAGGTCTTGAAGTTTGGACAAATGCAGGCCAAACTTTTGTTTGTCAGAGTAAGTACGTCAGAGAAGTACTTATGATATTTAAAATGGATTAGTGTAATTCTTCTACTGTCCCCATGTAGCATAATGTGAAACTTTCTTGTGATGATGGTTCAAAGGAGGTGCATGGCACTATGTATAGACATATGGTGGGTAGTTTGAATTATCTCACCACAACTAGACCTAATATTGCATACTCTGTGAGTGTGTTAAGTTAGTTTATGGAGAAACCTATGGAAAGCCATTGGAACGCAACAAAGACAGTACTCATGTATCTAAAAGGAACACTTTATTATGGTATTAAATATATTGATGCATCTGATGTTGAGTTGACAGGTTATTTAGATTTTGATTGGACTTGCAATATGGATGACCGAACATCAACCACTAGATATGTGTTTGGCATTGGATCTAGAGTTGTTTCATGGAGCAGTAAAAAACAACCTATTGTATCTGTGTCTTCTACTAAAGGAGCATATACAACCTTGTGTGCATCAACTTGTGAAGTTGTTTGGTTGAGAAGACTTCTTCAAGATGTTGGAGAAGAACAAAAGGAACCTACAATGATCAAATGTGATAATCAAAGTTCAATCAAGCTGGTGAATAATCCGATTTTTCATGCAATGACAAAGCATGTTGATGCTCAGTTTCATATTGTTAGAAAAAAGTTGCAGTAAAATGAACTAGCTCTTATGTATTGTAATACTAGTGAAAATGTTGTTGATATTTTCACTAAGCCTCTTGGAAAGATTAAGTTTAAGTTGTTTAGGGAGATGTTAGGTGTAGAAGTCAATCCATTCTCCATTAAGGGGGAGACTTGGAAATAATGGAACAAGAGTCAGTTGCAAGAGATAGTTATGTAGAATAATTCTATTAGTCAAGAGTCAGTAGCGTAGTTGAACTCTACTTCACTTAATGTAGATCCTAGTTATCTGTGCTTTGTTGTAACCGACTAAGTAGAGTCGTTTCCTATATAATGATGTAATCACTCCTCATTCAATAATATAGATTGTGAGAGTTGTGTGTTGGTTTTCCTAATTTTAATTCTACCTCTCCGTGTAACTTGCACTGCAAGATCGTTAATATCATTACAATTTCACCTATAGCCAAAATGGAGAAAAGGAACGTGACCAGTAACGTACATAATACTTACTTGGTATTGAGAAATTGTATGAAAATATGTAAATGCTCTTTCATTAAAACTTCTTTTACCATATAATTTGGATGATCGAATTTTATAGTGTAATCTTTTATTTGAATAATATACATCTAATATCTAACTATTCAATAATTAATAATAAATTATGAAAAAATTAAGAAAAATTCTTGATATTGTTTTTTAATTTTAATAACATATGTTTAATATCTAATTATTCAATTATTAATAATAAATAAACTCATTTTAACATATAATTTGCTGAGTATTTTTTATTCTAATAATATATATTTAATATTTAATTGTTGTTAAATTTTGTTAGTGCTAGTGCTAATGGTTTTGAGGGTATCTCTGTTGTTCTCACATTTTGATAATATTTTTTATTTTAATAATACATATTTAATATTTAATTATTGTTAAATTTTGCTAATGCTATTGGTTTTGAGGGTGTTTCTGTTGTTCTCACATTTTGATGTTTTAAATGGTAATGTTCACTGCTTAAATTTTTATGAATATGAATTTCTTAAATATTCAAATAATTTTGATTAATTTTAACTATTTAAATGTTAGTAAATTTCAATTTCTTGATTTACAAACTGATTCACAAACCGAAAAAAAAATATTTAACTACTTAATTATTAATAATAAATAAACCCCTTTTAAATATAATTTAAACATATAATTTGGATGATCAAATTTGACCCTCTATTATTTTATTTCATAATATAGATCTAATATCTAACCACTGCCACCATTCAAAAATGCCCCAAATACATTGTTAAAAGAATGAGTGTGTATTAGAAATACTCACCAAAGCTTCTTGGATTGTGGCTGAAATGAGTAAAGTTTACTTAGAATTAAATTGCAGCATAACTTAGCAAGTTTCAGAAGATTTGAAAATTACGGGAAATCTCATTGAGTCTAGTCCAAAAACCAGGTCTAAGTATTTTTGTGAGAGTTAAGAATTTCTAACTTTTTTTTATTTACTAGATTTATGTGAATTTTTTCCAGAGATTGAGTCATGTTCTTGCTCTCTGGTGTTTCCAAATTACTTTGCGAGAAACATTCAAAAAGCACTTTTAACAAGCAAAGTGTTTAGCAAAGTAGAAAAAACCTTTTTCTTTCCATTGCAGTTTACTGTTTTGCAAGAAATTCCTTGTTCACCAACTGTTTGTGGATCTTCTCCTAGAAATATTTGTTGATATTTGTTTCTTTGACCAACAAGATGCAAGGAATTCATTTAAAAAAATGCAGATCCAGAAACTGGTTTATGTGTATTTCTTTGGTGGGTTTATTCACTATTGTCCTCTCATGTGAATTCAACCTCTAAACTCTAAAATCTATATGCATCACAGTCGAGGAACAACATAGATGGTCTTTATATGTTATGGAATTCAGAATACTGTGAGAGGAGGTTACGACATATGCATTGTTACAAATAATACCATATACCCACACACAAATCACTGAATCATATTACTATGAAGTGGACCAACTTGAGGAACCGTACCAGGATTCATGTGAACATATGGATTTACATATACCGCTGGAGATAGCATTTTCCACCTGCACATCTTCGAAAAACGGAGAGGGGCAACAATCAGCATCCCGGCGCTCAACCAGACCATGAACTCTTCTCAACTGGATCGTTCTGGTTCTTCCCAACTATATAGATCTCCATTCAAATCCGATATGAAATTGTTTGAAATCTTAAGCTATCAACAATTGCAATGATGGTCCTCTCCAGGGAAAAGGTTCAGCGGGACAGAGGGACAGGGTAGGGTGGTGACGGGATCCACAGGCACAGTCGCCTCCACAAATGTGACACGTGGCGGTAGATTAAGAATATAAGCAAATCAGTTAAATGCCATGTGTATATGTTGAAATGGCTATGGACAGACGACGAAATATTCCCAAGTAACTTCCCCTTGAAGAAAGCCTTCGTCCTAATAATCATATTAAATTTAATATTTTATAAAATGTAAATTTTGTTATTAAATTTAATATTTTATAAAATGTAAATTTTATTATTCAATATAATATAATCTTAAAGGGTATTATTGTTTTTATAAGTTAAGAAGATAAGAAGAATAATTAAATTTTGAAATTAGTTAATGTTATATTTTAAATTATTAAGAATGACCCAAGAAAATGTGGTTAATCTTTAATATTTTTTAGTTTTGAAATTTTATAAATGTGTTTATTAGTTGAACTAATTTAAATATTTCAGAATTAATCAAGTTTAGAAAAACAATTAGCATTTTTTTTATAAGAAGAATTAGTATTTTATAATAAATGATTATAATTTATAAAAAGAATTAGTATTTTATAATAAATAATTATAATTTTATGAGATTAATTATAATGATTTTGATATTTTCATTTCAAGTATAAAGATAACATTATAAACTATTTTTGTAAATTACAATATTTTTTTAAAATCTTTTGATGAAAACGATTTATTGAGGCCAATATTGATTTATTCTCTACTTTGTTAAAATGACACATCTTAATGCTAGATTTAAAATGGATTTAGGGTAGTTGTAAAAATATTGATGTTTACCTTGTAAATAGTATTTAACATATTTCTATCTATGCATTGTTTAAGATGCTTTTAGATTGATTGCAAAGGTATTAATATTTTCCTTGCAAATCATATTTATCACATTTCTATATATATGTAAATTTGGTATCTCTCTTTTTATCTCTTTATATATTAGCTTTTATTTTAAGTGTAGAGATCAGATTTCTCTCTTCCACACACACACACACACACATATATATCTTTTTCTTTTATATCTATAAAAAATAAAGGTTATATTACAGACACTCCAAACAACAACCCCAAATATCCATTGGAGAGAGCTCCACAACAAAGGGAATGTCATGATATCTCAATATTACAGTTGGACAAATGAAGGTGCAAGCATGAGGAGTTCAATCATGAGGCTCATCTAGACTAGCCAATCAATAATTAGTCTTATGATCACTAACTATTTCCATATAAGCTTGGAACAATATGGACAAAAAGTATCTATCCTCGATTTTTGTTACACTATCAATGTTGATCATTTTTTGTTTTCTATTTAAGCTTACATTAATACAAAAAATGCAAATATCTTATATAAATCTTCTATTTTTTCATTTTTTGCATTTTAATCACGATTTTCAACTCATGTGCATATGAATTGGTATCAGCGTCTCCAATCATGGTTTCTAAAAGAAATTTCAATCCATTGTTTCTCTCTCACAACCACAAACTAGTGTGCCTAGGACTCTATTACCTAGACCAAAGGGATATTCCTCTCTATATCAAACCCAAGAAATTGATCGAAGAAAGCTACTTGAAACACAACATCAACAAATTCAACAACAACATCAAACAATCCAAGATATTGTCAGTTTATTGCATAAGTCACCTTCCCATGAAACTCATCCTCTGGTAGCTAGATGTTCGGATGTGGCATTTTGGATTCTTAGATCCATATTCTACATGCATTTTTATAATCTCAACTGTAAATAACACAATAAACCAAGTTGTAATTTATGGGCATGCACATGACCCATCTCACTCTCACTTGTTGGTAGACCATAAACTCTTTAGCATGCACCACTATCCTGGAACTAAATTACCAGGTTAGCCCGACACCCAACTTTATCTCATAGTTGAGCAACCTTCTCCAAGCACACAATGTACATTTTTACCTTCCTATATATCATCAAAAACTATTAACACATTGGATCCATCTCATACAGTTTCATGGGAATCTAATTAAGTAGCTCATTAAGGTCTTATATTTGGATCCCTGATCTCTAAGAGGTTGTTATAATTAAAATTTAGCATGGTGTATTATATTATCTTAATGCAAAAGTGGGGATATCTCAAATTGTTACCCTATATAAAGCCTTTCATGGCACCTTAGCTACTAAAAAAAATATTAAACCTCAAGCCTTCCATTCGGGGACACCTTCAATAGTCTTCCAACCCTTTCAAATAAATCCACTACCCTATTAATTCCACCTCACCATAAAGTTAGTTTTCCACTTTCATAAGAGTCAAAACTACTCCTCTAATGAATGCCATGTCATTTGTAGTCCTCATGTAGTGAAGATTCTCTTTATAAATCATCACTAATTACTACCTCTGAGGTCACAACTCCCGCAATCATTTTAGTGGAAAACCCCACCTCCAAAGATCACAATTTGGTCCTCATGTCTAGCAATGCCTCCTCTTGCAAACTACTCTTCACTCGCAAATTCCAAATTAAGGATTGACTTGTTATTTCAGTATTTAACAATGGAACCAAATGAACTTAATTTCACAAATCATTGTAGATTCATTATAGCTCCACATTGTTGGAACAATAAGTGGGGGCGGGGGGGGGTGGTGAATCAGTATAAGCACCTTTTACCACTTTCAATCACAATATATAATCTTCAACTTTATCAACAATATATCATTTATGATTTCATTCAATATATTATGAGCATATAAACATAAGCAATGACAATATCACATCAGATACAAAATACACCAGAATTTACATGGAAACCCAAATGAGATAAAACCACAGAATGTTTTCTTATATATATCAAGAATACATTGACAGAAAGCACCAAATTCCAAATTCTCTCTAGAACCAACTACAATGAGGCACCAACCCCATGATTTATAGGAATGAACCTGAAGGAAGCACCAACTCTTTGAGATCTCTGAAACCAAAAGGAAGGAGGATGCAACCCCCTCATTTACACGCACCAACCTAAAGGAAGCACCAAATCCATGAGTTCTCCCGCACCAACTGAAAGGAGGCTATTATTTTCTGATTTATAGGAACCAACCTGAAGGAAGTACCAAATCCCTAAGTTCTGTCGCACCAACCATAAGAATGCTACAACCCCCTTTCCTTTCCCTGCCCTTCCACCCTAAAATATAAGTGTAGACTCACTATCACAAGCACTGATATTTTCACTGCCAATGCCACCAATACATCAACCAACCTATAACTATCACTATCACATAAACCAACCTGTCACCATCACCATCACCATCACCATCACATCAACCAACCTATCATTATTATTGTCACATCAACCAACCTGTCACTATCACTATCACATCAATATGTGACTACCACTATCACGCAACCAACCTTGGACTACCGCTGTCACATCAACCTATTACTAATGATCAACCAATCATCCAACCTTCCACTATCAATGTATTCACCATTGATATACCATCATCAACCAATTGTAACCATATCTACTCACATGGATACCAAAACCATCCCCAAACCATGTACATCAACCATGCATTTCAACCTATACCATACCATGTACATCAACCTATACCATACCATCTACATTAACTGTGTACCATATCACGTACATCAACCATGCATTTCAACCTATACCATGCCATGTACATCAACCTGTAACAAATCATGTACATCAACCATGTACCATATCACATACATTAACCATTTATCATATCTTGTACATCAACCATGTATAAAACCTCAACATGTACCAACATAAAAAATACATGTACCAAGAATATGCCTCACACCATGCACCAAATATGTGCCTCAAACATATACCAATGCCTCAACAAGGTACCATAAGCATGATCGTCACATCATCAACAAGTAACCAAGATGTACCTCAAACCATGTGCCTCAAGCATGTGCCAACATCCATAAACCATGTCCCAAGAGATATCATCAAACTTGTGCCATATCACTCATATACCATAAAGCAAACCATATGCCAAGTATGCAAGATGTGCCTCTAACAATGTATCATACCATCACCAAGGTGCACCATGAAAAATCACTACCATGACATGCCTCAAGCTTGTACCATAACAATATAATCATAATCCTAAAAACTAACACATAAGCATACCTCTAATCTTGTAATTGACCTGATACGTAAGACGAAAAACATGTAGCTCTTGCTCAACTTCAACAACAAGAGAATAACATCTTCATCAAACTTTACCTCAACCTCATGGGACTAGTTTTGAATTAGTCACAAACCCTAAATTTCAACAATACTAACTCTTTACCTTTAATGAATAAAGGGCTTAAATTTTAACCATATATACTCTGATATCTTTCTTCCATCTCCTAAACATTTCAGGGTATGAAACCTCTCAGAATAGAAGTTATAGCGAAAATGGAAAACCTTCTTGAATTTTATCCTATTGTGGACAACAAATTGTACAACATGTTTGTTGTTCAATATTTGATATATGATTATGCAACTCTCACATAAGATATTGCATATTGTTATATTTCCATTGAAGTCGGTCTCATAGAATTTGGATCCTCTATGAAGAATTTATGATTGTTTTATCAAGAATACCTATTTGAGACTAGTTTTAGAACTAACCAAAAACCCTATCTTCCACAGAGTGTTTCTCCAAAACTAAAAAGACCCAGAAGATGAAATGTTTACCACATGTACCTTCATATGTCTTGTCAACAACCTCCAATTTTGACTATCTGATTCTTTCTAGAAAACAATTTAGATCGAAAATGGTAAGATTAACTTTAGATAACATACCTTACAACACATCATCACAAGACTTCATCCTCCCTTGCAATTGCTCCCTTCTTCACTTCATCTTCCCTCTGAAATTTCCGTTAGATCTCCTTGATTACCTAATATAAGAATCACTTACTCACATGGAAGATATTCAATAGAATGTGTGTAAATGTTCTTATGAGTGACTTCTTGAGGTGTATTTATACTTTTTCTAAGTAACCTCTTCCCTTAACTTTAGGGATTCTTGAACTTTCTTGTTACAACCACTTTACCCCTTCATTAATTACTTGCAACCAATTAGGGGTTTCTTAACCCATATTTGGGGCTTCCAACTTCAATACCTCATAACTCCTCAGTCATGAGGAACTACATGACATTCCACCTACCGTTGGAAATGGCATGACAAGGAATATCCATCTATGAGTGTGTTACCTACATTTGTATTGTCCTTCATGTCCTTATTCCTCAAACAAATTTGGGATTCATTACCACACCTATGGGATTCTTGTATACTTCTTCAAAGTTTCTTCTTGTGAGGAACATGCTTAGACATATGCCATAAGGGGACCACTTTGGAGACTTCTCCAAATACGCACATCAGATCTATTGACATCAATGCCAACATTCTTGCACACACACTTTATATCCTCCATTAAGCTATTTATATCTCTCTATCCCCATACATATATCTTCCCCCTTCCTCTCACAATCAATCTCACTCTCTCTCCACCATCTCCTCCCTCTCTCTCTCCCCCTTCCTCTCACTATCTCTTTTCTCATAATCAATCTCACTCTCTCTCCACCCTGTCATTTTCCATGCTCCCTCTCTTTCTTTATCTTCCCCCTCTCTCACACTCATACATTCTCTCTCTACCCTCCCCTCCATATATCTCTCCCCCTTCGTCCCACTATATATCCTCTCTTTATCTCCTACATATACCACCTCTTT
>ML797731.1:319768-339841 GCA_009831015.1 Picea engelmannii
TCATCCCCTTCCTCTCACTCTCTCTCTACCCGCTCTCTTTTTCTTCCTATCCCTCCTTCTCACACACTCAAATAGTCATTTTCTACTCCCCTCCCATTCTTTCTCTTCCCCCCCTCTCAACTCACATATTCTCTCTCTACCCCCTCCCTTCCTCTCTCTATATCTCATCTCTTTCTCTCCTACATCTACCATCACTTTCTGTCTCTCATTGTTAGTCTCACTCTCACTGTATCCCCCTCCCTCTATCTCCTTAGTCTAGGCCTCCAAATGGTTCATTTCAATCTCACTATCTCTCCACCTACAAATGGTCATTTTAATTTGATTGCAATTCAATCTCATAATATAAAATGCTACAAAAGGTCAAAATGTCCATTTCAATAGGTTCCATTCCTCCAAATATATTGTCACCATACCTAGAGCTTGATGTAGACCATGACTTGGACCACCACATAGAGCTATATGTAGATTTAGACATTGGCTTGGAGCTTGATGTAGACAATGACATAGAACCCCCTAGTTCCATCTAATCCTATTTATAACTTATACTCAATCCTTAAACCAATCTTAACTCAAGCCCTAAGTTCACTATGAATATACCTTGCATACAACCCTTGCACTCACATCACCCACATCTTTGTGCTCTAACCATTGCTCTATCCTTGAAAAAAAATTATATCCTAACAACTTACGCCTTAGTTGTTTCCATACCCATATACAATTTTATTCATAAAAAGGGTTGTTGTATATTAAATGATATATCTGTTGCATTAAGAGTGTGCACATGCTCCTGTGACTTGATTGTCATGAATGTGCTCACATTCCTAGAACGCACATGCATTCTAGGAACATGTGCACGTTCTTGTAGGGAATTTTTTGATGCCAAGAACACCCAACCTCATTTATCTCATGTGTGAGAAAAAAATTGACAACTTCAGACAAAAGCATCCTACACAGACATGTTTTAATTTTTTGTTAAGTACCTATTTCAGATCTACAAATATACTTCAATAAGACCAAGAATAAACCATAAACCATTCACCATAACGTGAACACAAGAATATAGAAAACCCTTGAGGTAGAGTAACACCATATATTAATCCTTAAGGACTCCTCAAGAAATGCGTGATACATTCACAATATTCTTCACTATTCTTCATTACATTGCTTGCACTTATTTTTATATCTCTCTCTATCTCCTAGGAACCTTCTAGAGAGCCTTCTCACATTTATTACATCTAACTACCACAGTGGGCCTTTATTAATATAGTGGACCTAGTCCACCTTACATTGAATGACGACATTCTCATATATTAGATGACTTACACTAATAATACATAACCACATTCCCATTCAGTACCTCTCTAGGTATACTACATTCCATCTCCCTTCACATATTTCGTCCTCGAAACACGAGAAGAAACCATACAATATGACTGACTAAGCAATGTATCCAACTGGTACCAAGTACAACCATCCATCCATCCTAATGGAAGATGAACATGATTACAAATGCTACCCTGCCAGCCTGATCTTGTTCTTCATCGTGCCAATGTTTCCATGGGATTGGTCTCTAGAATAATGTCTTCCTATTGTGTTTGTAGGCCTCCATGTACCTCTAGAATGGTTTCCTTTTTGGTTCTCTATTGGTGCATAAGTGTGTTGATGCTCACACCCTTGCCTTGATGATTGTTGTTTAGCTATATGATGTGGATGACGATATACAACAAATGTAGGAATCTGTTACATCTATGTTGATATCAATATGATGGTAACCTACTATGTAAATTCTTAAGGCATTAGAGACCTCACAGTATCCAAAAAATATTCTCTTCTTTCCTGAAGGGTCCAACTTATTTCTCCTTTCTTTCAGAATGTGTACAAACATTGGATAGCCAAATATTTTGATATGGCTTACTTATAGATTCTTTCCGAAGAAAATTTCTTTGGGGGTTTTGAATCCAAGTGCACTATGGGATAATCTATTTTGAACATAGATTATTAGTCTTGTTTCTTTGGCCCATAAGGGCATTGGAAGATATTGATCGTGGATCATAGTCTTCATTGCTTCCATTATTGTTCTATTATTTATTTTTGCGACACCATTTTGTTGAGGATTATATGGATTTGTGACCTCCCTCTTAATCCCAACATCTCCACTTAGAGAGGTTGATGGAATTGGACCACATACAAGTGAGTGGATGAGCTCCAATATTCCTTCTTCTTTACTGTCTCTCTTTGGGAAATTATTCTTTTTGTTATTTCCATATGAACATCGCTTGCACACACCTTCATGATCAACCTTGAATTCTGATAGACCTATAACTACCTTGCTTACATATGGTAAGGCTTTGTAGTTGATGTGAGAATGTATTCTATTCCAAAGTTCACATGGACTCTTAGTGGAGTGAGTCAAGGATGCATCTAAGTGATCTTTTAATTTATACAAGCCACATTCTTCTGTTCCAATAACAAGTGCATCTTCTATGGTTTTTCCTTTAGGCCACATAAGAACTTCACCATCTATGAATACCACCATGAAACCTTTATTATCTAAAGCTAAGATACAAAGTAAGTTATTCGTCAAACCTGGTACATATAGTACATCCTTCATTTCGTTGGAGTCCTTGAATCAAGTTTGTAGGTGGATTGTCCCACTCCTTTCATAGGGTACTGATAATCATCTTCGAGTGTAACTTTCTCGAGAAAGTTCTTTTCTGTAAGGATAGAGAGAATGTATCTCTCACCTGCCATGTTCTTAGTGGAACCACGGTCTACGAGCCAAGTATCCTCTCTAGGTGTCACACATCTCGAGAGGGCGTAAAATAAAACATAATCTTCAATCTCTTATTTATTCATCTTCATGGGTGGCTCATCATCTTCAACTTCACGGACATGATGTATTTTGTTATTTCTCTTCTTGTATTCTTCCCTTCTGACAAGACAATTCTTAGAAATATGTCCCATCTTATCACAATGATAGCATTTATAAGAGGAGAATTTTTTTCTCTTCTTTGACCCTTTTGATATTTTGGGAATTTCCTTGGAGAGTGAGATTCTTTATGGAAGTGAGTGAATCTATTTGGGGGGTTAGATTCCTTATGAAGGTGGGTCTCTTTTTGGAAATGAGACATTTTCTTTCCTCCTTTAGCATGAGAACCTAGGGCTTCATATTAATCCCTTGATAGTACTGCTTCTCAGTTGGCTACACTTGATTCTTCTTGAACACATTCTTCCCAAAGATTGTCAAATTGGAGTTTCTCCTTTATTTCACAAATAGTTTGGATGAAGGAATCCCAAGGTCTTGTGAGACAATTAAGAGTTGTAATTATGATTTCATATTCATTTAGGTTGTCTCCAATTGCTTCTAGTTGTTCCTTGAATTGAGAAACCCTAGAGAAATAGTCATGAATCATTTCTCCTTTCTGCATCTTTGTATTCTTGAGTTAGGTTCTCAGATTCATATTCCAGTCGATATTCCTTCCTTCATACATTCTGGTTAGGGCATCAAAAAATTATTTTGGATTATTCTTAGAATAAACTTGAGGGATCAAGTGGTCCTTAATAGATTCTGCAACGATTCTTTTGGCCCTAACCATATCCTTCTTGTACATTGATTTGGCTACATCTTCTTCGAGTTCCGATACATTTTCCTTTATCAATTTTGCAAGGTCATTCTCTTCAAGATTGAGTGCAATCCTATAGTTCCAGGAACATAAGTTTTCCACACCCTCTAACTTGTCAAAAAGATTAGTTCTTGCAGACATCTTCACCCCGAGGTGAGAAAATGCTAAAAAATTGAAAGTGATCGAAAATTGAATATGATCTTACCAGGAGGTGTGCTAGGATTAAGCGAGTATGCTGGAGCTGTCAAATTTACAAATTTTCAAATTTTACCCCTTTAAACTTGACCTGCGCAAATATCGACTAATACTTCTGGTATTGGTTCTAGTTTCCTAGTTTTCTAGTTTTTTGGTACCAATGAAAAACTAGGGTTTCACTTTTCAAAGGCTCTGGCCACTGAAAAGCTGTGCTCAAGATGCCAATGAGTTTTCTAGTCTAGGGCACACTTCCTTATATGGTTTTTAATAAAAAATTCCCTTTCAATCAAAATCCTAAATTTTCTTGTACGACAACAATGATGTTTTTGGTTATGTAGTGAAAGTTGTTCTACTTGGTTTAGCTCTGAAACCATGTTAAATTTAGAGCTGCTATTAAGTTCTTTTCAATTTACTAGACAATAATAGCATAAGAAGGATCACTAAGAGAAACAAAATCACAAGGTACACAACATTTTATCTTGGGAAACCCTCATGGGGGAGAAAACATAGAAACAACTTCCTTAATATAGATTTCCAATACAATGCCAAGATAAAAGAGAAAACCACCAAGAATATACAAGACTGAGAAATGCACCTCTCTCTCCTTCTTTTGGAAAATGTAGCTACCTCCAAAATATGCACACTTCTTGAGTGAATGAGTGAGTGAGAGATTGAGGCATCATCCTTTCTTATTTAAACTAATTGGTAGGTGCTAGGGTTGTGTCTCTTCACCAAGTTGGGTTGTTTAATTTTATTTTCATCTCATTTTTTATTCTTATGTTTGAATTTGATTTTTAGTCCTTCTCTTTAGCATTTTCTTTCTTTTTATTGTATATATTAGACTTGTTTTACAAGTTAATTTATTTTTAATTTTTCTTATCATAATTTAATTTTAATTTTAATTTACTTTTGTACATATTACTATTGTTTCATTCTTTATTTGAAGTTTCTTGAAAATTGTAAAATTTATTTTTGTTTTGTTTCTTACAAATTAAGATTTGGATTTGTTTTTATAGATTGAAATTAATCATTGGTTGTTGAAACAAGAAGATTTTAGGGATGCTAGTGGGCACCAATACATTGTACATAAATCTTCAAACTTATTTTTATATTATTGTTGTAAGAGTATTACTGACATAAATAATAGAAAATAATAAAGACAATAATTATCAGTGGAAGACATTCTAGAAACTAAGTTTTTATGCCTCAAATGTTTACTAATTAAAACAACTCCTATACCACCCCACTTCCTTGTACTCATATCCATATTTATAGATTAAAAGGATGAAATAAATTTCTTAACAAAAATAAAGAAGTTGAGAGCACTTTTAAGTGTGGAAAGTACAAGTAAACCCATCAGACCTATGGACGTTCATTGAGAACAAGGCCATAATTGTAGAGTACTAATTAATGTTTGTTGGAAATATTTATGTTCGCGGGTAAAGAAGGAGTGCTAGGTAAAAGGAGATGACAAACCAAGTGTGTAAATATTGTTGATAGAAAGAAATTGATATTTGACTTGTTTCATGACTGATTAGAATAAATTTGATAATTAAACAAATACAGTGAGCTCTACAAAACCAATGTTGGATTTTTCAGAATAGATTTTTGTACTATATAGTAGATTCTTGCTATTTTCAGAATTTGAAAAAAAAAAAACTTATTTTTCATATTACAGATAAAAGTCTTCCTAAATCATTAATGGTAGAGATAACTGATCTCTCCAATTGTAACTCTCTATTATGAGATGAGTTCCTCATAACATAATGGGGAAACTTCTAAATTTTTTCTTATATTATGAATTTTTAATAATTTGTTATTAGTTAGCTTTGATTTTATGAGGTTTTTACAGAATTTAATTTAATTTGTTTTATATTTTTTTACAAATTTAATTTAATTTAATTTATTTTTTTCGAAAAATATTCTCTTCTTTCCTGAAGGGTCCAACTTATTTCTCCTTTCTTTCGGAATGTGTACAAACATTGGATAGCCAAATATTTTGATATGGCTTACTTATAGATTATTTCCGAAGAAAATTTCTTTGGGGGTTTTGAATCCAAGTGCACTATGGGATAATCTATTTTGAACATAGATTATTAGTCTTGTTTCTTTGGCCCATAAGGGCATTGGAAGATATTGATCATGGATCATAGTCTTCATTGCTTTCATTATTGTTCTATTATTTATTTTTGCGACACCATTTTGTTGAGGATTATACGGATTTGTGACCTCCCTCTTAATCCCAACATCTCCACTTAGAGAGGTTGATGGAATTGGACCACATACATGTGAGTGGATGAGCTCCAATATTCCTTCTTCTTTACTGTCTCTCTTTGGGAAATTATTCTTTTTGTTATTTCCATATGAACATCGCTTGCACACACCTTCATGATCAACCTTGAATTCTGATAGACCTATAACTACCTTGCTTACATATGGTAAGGCTTTGTAGTTGATGTGAGAATGTATTCTATTCCAAAGTTCACATGGACTCTTAGTGGAGTGAGTCAAGGATGCATCTAAGTGATCTTTTAATTTATACAAGCCACATTCTTCTGTTCCAATAACAAGTGCATCTTCTATGGTTTTTCCTTTAGGCCACATAAGAACTTCACCATCTATGAATACCACCATGAAACCTTTATTATCTAAAGCTAAGATACAAAGTAAGTTATTCGTCAAACCTGGTACATATAGTACATCCTTCATTTCGTTGGAGTCCTTGAATCAAGTTTGTAGGTGGATTGTCCCACTCCTTTCATAGGGTACTGATAATCATCTTCGAGTGTAACTTTCTCGAGAAAGTTCTTTTCTGTAAGGATAGAGAGAATGTATCTCTCACCTGCCATGTTCTTAGTGGAACCACGGTCTACGAGCCAAGTATCCTCTCTAGGTGTCACACATCTCGAGAGGGCGTAAAATAAAACATAATCTTCAATCTCTTATTTATTCATCTTCATGGGTGGCTCATCATCTTCAACTTCACGGACATGATGTATTTTGTTATTTCTCTTCTTGTATTCTTCCCTTCTGACAAGACAATTCTTAGAAATATGTCCCATCTTATCACAATGATAGCATTTATAAGAGGAGAATTTTTTTCTCTTCTTTGACCCTTTTGATATTTTGGGAATTTCCTTGGAGAGTGAGATTCTTTATGGAAGTGAGTGAATCTATTTGGGGGGTTAGATTCCTTATGAAGGTGGGTCTCTTTTTGGAAATGAGACATTTTCTTTCCTCCTTTAGCATGAGAACCTAGGGCTTCATATTAATCCCTTGATAGTACTGCTTCTCAGTTGGCTACACTTGATTCTTCTTGAACACATTCTTCCCAAAGATTGTCAAATTGGAGTTTCTCCTTTATTTCACAAATAGTTTGGATGAAGGAATCCCAAGGTCTTGTGAGACAATTAAGAGTTGTAATTATGATTTCATATTCATTTAGGTTGTCTCCAATTGCTTCTAGTTGTTCCTTGAATTGAGAAACCCTAGAGAAATAGTCATGAATCATTTCTCCTTTCTGCATCTTTGTATTCTTGAGTTAGGTTCTCAGATTCATATTCCAGTCGATATTCCTTCCTTCATACATTCTGGTTAGGGCATCAAAAAATTATTTTGGATTATTCTTAGAATAAACTTGAGGGATCAAGTGGTCCTTAATAGATTCTGCAACGATTCTTTTGGCCCTAACCATATCCTTCTTGTACATTGATTTGGCTACATCTTCTTCGAGTTCCGATACATTTTCCTTTATCAATTTTGCAAGGTCATTCTCTTCAAGATTGAGTGCAATCCTATAGTTCCAGGAACATAAGTTTTCCACACCCTCTAACTTGTCAAAAAGATTAGTTCTTGCAGACATCTTCACCCCGAGGTGAGAAAATGCTAAAAAATTGAAAGTGATCGAAAATTGAATATGATCTTACCAGGAGGTGTGCTAGGATTAAGCGAGTATGCTGGAGCTGTCAAATTTACAAATTTTCAAATTTTACCCCTTTAAACTTGACCTGCGCAAATATCGACTAATACTTCTGGTATTGGTTCTAGTTTCCTAGTTTTCTAGTTTTTTGGTACCAATGAAAAACTAGGGTTTCACTTTTCAAAGGCTCTGGCCACTGAAAAGCTGTGCTCAAGATGCCAATGAGTTTTCTAGTCTAGGGCACACTTCCTTATATGGTTTTTAATAAAAAATTCCCTTTCAATCAAAATCCTAAATTTTCTTGTACGACAACAATGATGTTTTTGGTTATGTAGTGAAAGTTGTTCTACTTGGTTTAGCTCTGAAACCATGTTAAATTTAGAGCTGCTATTAAGTTCTTTTCAATTTACTAGACAATAATAGCATAAGAAGGATCACTAAGAGAAACAAAATCACAAGGTACACAACATTTTATCTTGGGAAACCCTCATGGGGGAGAAAACATAGAAACAACTTCCTTAATATAGATTTCCAATACAATGCCAAGATAAAAGAGAAAACCACCAAGAATATACAAGACTGAGAAATGCACCTCTCTCTCCTTCTTTTGGAAAATGTAGCTACCTCCAAAATATGCACACTTCTTGAGTGAATGAGTGAGTGAGAGATTGAGGCATCATCCTTTCTTATTTAAACTAATTGGTAGGTGCTAGGGTTGTGTCTCTTCACCAAGTTGGGTTGTTTAATTTTATTTTCATCTCATTTTTTATTCTTATGTTTGAATTTGATTTTTAGTCCTTCTCTTTAGCATTTTCTTTCTTTTTATTGTATATATTAGACTTGTTTTACAAGTTAATTTATTTTTAATTTTTCTTATCATAATTTAATTTTAATTTTAATTTACTTTTGTACATATTACTATTGTTTCATTCTTTATTTGAAGTTTCTTGAAAATTGTAAAATTTATTTTTGTTTTGTTTCTTACAAATTAAGATTTGGATTTGTTTTTATAGATTGAAATTAATCATTGGTTGTTGAAACAAGAAGATTTTAGGGATGCTAGTGGGCACCAATACATTGTACATAAATCTTCAAACTTATTTTTATATTATTGTTGTAAGAGTATTACTGACATAAATAATAGAAAATAATAAAGACAATAATTATCAGTGGAAGACATTCTAGAAACTAAGTTTTTATGCCTCAAATGTTTACTAATTAAAACAACTCCTATACCACCCCACTTCCTTGTACTCATATCTATATTTATAGATTAAAAGGATGAAATAAATTTCTTAACAAAAATAAAGAAGTTGAGAGCACTTTTAAGTGTGGAAAGTACAAGTAAACCCATCAGACCTATGCACGTTCATTGAGAACAAGGCCATAATTGTAGAGTACTAATTAATGTTTGTTGGAAATATTTATGTTCGCGGGTAAAGAAGCAGTGCTAGGTAAAAGGAGATGACAAACCAAGTCTGTAAATATTGTTGATAGAAAGAAATTGATATTTGACTTGTTTCATGACTGATTAGAATAAATTTGATAATTAAACAAATACAATGAGCTCTACAAAACCAATGTTGGATTTTTCAGAATAGATTTTTGTACTATATAATAGATTCTTGCTATTTTCAGAATTTGAAAAAAAAAAATTTATTTTTCATATTACAGATAAAAGTCTTCCTAAATCATTAATGGTAGAGATAACTGATCTCTCCAATTGTAACTCTCTATTATGATATGAGTTCCTCATAAAATAATGGGGAAACTTCTAAATTTTTTCTTATATTATGAATTTTTATTAATTTGTTATTAGTTAGCTTTGATTTTATGAGGTTTTTACAGAATTTAATTTAATTTGTTTTATATTTTTTTACGAATCTTCAAAAAATGTTTTGATATATTTTAATTTGTTTCAAAGATTTTCCTGAGAAAAATTATCTATTTAATCCAATTTGATCTCTAATTTATTTCGAAAAATGCAAAAATGATAGCATTTGCCTAAAATTCAGACCTAGTTCTTGTTTTAATGGACTAATTGCCTATCCAGATTAAGAAAAAAAAGTTTATAACATTTTAAGTCAATATCGATATCCGATGTAGTCTTTGCATCCATATTTGGATGAAGTTTAAACAAGATACTTAAGTTGGGCCATATATCGGAGTCATTGAATCTAGATCTGAAAATAATACATTAATATTTATTTATCCTCCTAGAGATACATTCTAAATGACAATTCCCATAAGCATGTTCTTGCAAATTTTACATTTGAACATATGACATTCGATGATTTTCTTTCCCATTTGATACATGGAACTATTGATGTGACACTTGGACCTGTTATTTCACGTAGATTTTTTTGATGATTTGGACTGATAACATATCACTATCTTATCACATCCATATAAAAAATAAACCATCTAAGAAACTTCATAATACGTGGATGCCCGGATTTTGAATTCATTCGATTTTCAATTAGCACCTCCAGACCCGAGATTTAACATAGGATCGTACATAGATACAGAGATAATCAGATGTCAAATTACTTTGTTTCTTAATTATATCTGAATCTGGGTCTTGGTTTATAGTAAGGTATGGTAGAAATCTTGGATGTCATACTACTTCAAGTTTCAACTAAATCTAGATACAGGAATAATTCTAGGAGTAGATCACTTGATATACCAAATTCTTGGATCCTAGATGAGCTTCCCTTGTAATTGTATTCAGATCCGGGATGGAGTGAATACTTCAGGCCACTAGTATATATGGATATCTAGATCTCTTTTCAGGCTAGCAATTCAGAATTCAAGTCATCTATCAGGTCATTCACTAACGTTTCATCCTGCATGGAATGGCTATAAGATATTTGGAGGTCCAATTTATGGTAGGAGATACAACTGAAATTTGACTAGGTGTTATATGAGACACACTACAATACACAACAGATTGGTAAAAACCTGTCCAAAATAGATTAGACCCTGAATGACAATTGAATTAATTTTTATTTTAATTAGTAAATAATTGAAACAATTATATTTATGTACATTTTTTTATTGATTGATTTATTTGTTGAAGTAAATCTATAACAAACACTAATTTTGTGTATGTTATTATTTTTTGCGGATTTTTAAGACCAGCAACATGGACAAAGGAACTTATTATTTTATCACTACTTCTTGATATGAACTATGTGGACCATGCTCTTCATGCATACAATTTGTTTGAGAAAAGCACTCTTATCTTCTGTGGGTAACCTCCCTTTCCAACAATTTTCTTCTATTCCATATCTCATGCCACTCACACATTGTAGAGGAATTTCTAAGAGATAAAGAAATGGAAATAAATGGAGTACATTTCAACTTGTTTCTTGTGATAAAATTGTAGAGTGCATCATCAATAATAATTTGCACCATTTCTTTAGTAAGCAAAGTCATGGAATCAACAATTTCATGGTAATTTTGTTGGATTATCTTCCCTATTATCCCTATTTGAAGAAGCCATATCTCATTGAAGCATGCATAGCTCATAACGTGTGATGATTTACCACTCATCGTGACCCTTGTTTTCATTACCGCTCCATTGTGGTCATTGTTAGTTATAGGATATGACTCAGTAAGGATGATATGGCCTCATTAATTATGTGATAGGGCTATTTATGGGAAAGAAATTCGACACTGAACTAACGAGGAGAGCCAAACCTATATGATAATCAAAAAACATATTGTCATTACAAGTTTCTTACTTGCAAATTGTTCGGATGTTTCTGTTTCTTATGTTGATGGGATCAATGCCCCTTCTTCTACCAATGCTAAAACCAAAACTCCCCCATATTTGAAATACAATTTTCCAAGATAATTATGATCTACAAACCAAATGGAAAATGCAGATTCTATTGGTTTTGTTGGTTCATATGTCAATTCCACAGTTGACCAAGCATCAAAGTAAAAATTTTTAAATTTTTAATAAAATAAAGTACCTAGGGAAGTGTTTCTCATCCCTAGGTGCCTAAGGGGTGAAAAAGTGCCTAATGTGGGCCCTACTCATTTAATTTGTGAGATGCAAATTAAAAGGTGACTTTATGACTTTAGTGAGGGTGAGTGAAGAGACAAAATCTCAGCTACACATCTAATCTAATATCAGCCATTGGATTAAAAAACTCCTCACCTACCTCATGAAGTTGATTAGGCTAGAGGGGCACACCCATTCTTGGGTTGTTCATGCATTTTTGTTGAGAGAGCAAAAGAGAAGAGAGAGGTCGAGCTTTGAGAAGAGAGACAACATTTGCAGGAGGAGAGCACACATCCCAAGGCAAACGACAGGCATGGATTACGAGGAAACAAACAAACATCAATATCAGTCACTACAATATGGATTTGAGGGGTCGTACAACATTTATTGTGCACAAAAAATGAGGAGAACAATAGCATGAATTTCTGGAAAGTTTGGCATGCATTCCAAGGCTGTCATACAATACTTTTCAGTCACAAAAATCGAGGAAGGTGCCGGGCACGATTTTCTGGGTAAAGAAAATTCGTATAGTCCATATGAACTTGCATATAAAATGAGGGTTGTACTGCCATAAGTTCTAGGCATGATTTTCAAGGTGCTTGGCATGTTTTTCAAGGCATTTGCTAAGCTGGGTTTTCCATACAGTTGCAGCAGATATTTGGCACACATTTCGAGGACAATCCATACAACATTTAATGTTGTGACAGCTGTATAGTGGCACGGATTTTTTGTTCAGAAATCGAGGAGCAAGCTATAGGAATGTCTAGATAAATTTGTAAGTTTCTGAACATGAATATCCTATAAAATAATTTCTCAGAAGCCCATAAATAATAAAAATCCCTCTCTCACTTTTTTTCCCCTTGTGGGTTTTTCCAGGTTCGATGTTAGACCAAAAATATATGTGTCATTAATTTTCTGAGTTTTATGTGCTGCTGATATTTTATTTTTGCGTTATAAACGATGTTCAGAATCCTCATGTTTCAGTTCTGAAATTTATTTTCTGCTAAGTTTTTATATACTAATATAAAACTGGGTTTGGGCATTAAACATTGGCTAAAAAATCAGTGACACTGAAATTGGTTTGGGGTATGAAAATTTACATGGTATCGCAGCTGAGTTGAAAGGAAGCAGAAATTTCAGTAGTCAGAAAGTTGGGACAACAGTCGCTTCACAGGGAAGATTTTTGAATTTATTATTTTCAGCAGAAAAGGGTCAATGGCTACTACTTTGAGGGTTGAGGACAAGCTTGATGGGGCAACAAATTTTGGTGCTTGGAAGGAGAGAATGATCTTGCTTTTGCAAGAAAACGAGTTGTGGGACATTGTGGAAAATACCACTACTCATCCTTTAGTGGTACCTACTGATGTTACTCTTCTTGCAACCTACACTAAGAAGAGTATCAAGGCTAAGAGATTTATTCTTGATGCCATCAAAGATCATTTGATTCCTCACTTGAAGGGAAAGACACATGCATATGAGATGTGGGGGTCTTTGACTAAATTGTACCAAAGTACAAATTAAAACCGAAAAATGGTTTTGAGGGAAAAACTAAAGAGTATAAAAATGACCAAGGCTGAAAATGTGGTCACATACCTTAATAGATTGACACAAGTGAGGGATGAGCTTGGAGCTGTGGGGGAAGCCATAGTTGACTGTGATCTTGTGAGAACAACATTGAATGGAGTTTCCAAACAATGGGTTGTTTTTGTGAAGGGCATTGTTGCTAGGGAGAAGCTTCCCAGTTGGGAACGTCTTTGGGATGACTTTGTTCAGGAGGAGACCCAGAAAGGTTATGTACATGGCAGTTTATCTATAGGTCATGAGGAGGAGAATGTGGCTCTTGCTACCACTAGCAAGAAGAAGTTCAAAAGGGGTCCAAAGGGAGGACACAGGCCCAAGGGTGAAGGGAAGAAAGACATGAGAAAATTCAAGTGCTTTGCATGCCACAAGTTTGGGCACTATGTAGTTCAATGTTCGAATAGGAAGAAGAAACAAACAACATCTTCAGCAGAGGTGGAAGAGTTTTCCACCAAGTTTGACAGGGAATTTTCCTTGATTGTGTGTTTATCCTTGACGACCACTACTTCAGATACTTGCTATATTGACAGTGGTGCCTCTCACCGTATGATAGTGGTTTGTGAGCACTTGAGAGATCTTACAAAGTGTGGAGATGCAGAGGTAGTGCTTGGAGATGACCAGGAGGTCAAGGTGCCAGGTTGTGGGACTGTATCATTTCAGAGGGAGTCTTTGCCTCCCATGACTTTGACAAAGGTTCTATATGTTTTGGGCTTGAAAAGAACTTAGTGTCAGTTTCTACTATTGAGGAGAAGCGATATGAGGTCTTGTTCTGTGATGGGCAGGTGCTTCTTTTCCCCAAAGGGTCTAGCATCACTTCGACCAAAGTGATCAGTACTAGACATGAGAGGATGTATAAGTTTTTGTTCCAGCCAATGAGATCATCGATTCATTCTACCAGTAGCAGCAGTGACCTATGTGAGGTATGGCACAAGAGGATGGCACATTTTCACCTTGAGACTCTGAGAGTTCTGAGGGAGATGGTGATAGGAGTTTTAGATTTCAGTTAAGAGCACCATGAGTTGTGCAAGGCGTGTGCTTTGGGAAAGTACACCAAGACTGCTTTTCCGATTAGTGATAGTAGAGCAGCAGGGATACTTGATCTTATACATTCATATGTATATGGCCCGATGTCTTCAGAATTGTTGACTGGTTCCTTATACTTTGTTGTATTCAATGATGACTTCTCTCAGAAGTCTTGGATTTTCTTCATGAAGACCAAATGACAAGACTTCAGTTAGTTCCAAGAGTTCAAAGCTCTTGTGGAGAAACAGACAGAGAAGAAAATCAGAGTCTGGAGATCAGAAAATGGGGGTGAGTATACCTCCAAGGATTTGATGGAATTTTGTGCAGGAGAGGGTATCAGGAGGGAGTTGACTATTCATTACAACCTACAACAGAATGGGGTTGTAGAGAGGAAGAACAGGGCCATTGTTAGGGCTGCGAGATCCATTTTACATGATTAGGGGATGCCACTATTTCTATGGTTTCAGGCATGCTACACTGCAGTTTATCTATAGAACAAGAGTCCTCACAAGGCCGTGGGGAGCATGACTCCTGAGGAGGCTTTCTCTGGGAAGAAGCCTATGGTGGGACACCTTCATATTTTTGGGTGCATCACATTTTCATATGTCCCTTTTGAGAAGAGGACAAAGATGGAGCCCACGATAGAGAGAGGGATCTTTGTTGGTTACAGTGAGACTTCAAAGGCTTTCTGTATATACCTTCCTTCCTTGAGGAAGACTTTCTTGAGGAGGGATGCCAGATTTGAGGAGGATGGAGCCTTTAGGAAGTCTAGAGGGACAGAGAAGGGTGAGCAGTCTTCACTATAGATTCAGGTGAGTCCACAATAGACTATAGTGAGATAGAGTTCGGGGCCACCAGTTTCAGGGATGATAGGTTCACAGGTGACAGGGCCACAGGATTCAGGTTCACAAGCTAATCGTCCATAGGTTTCATGATCAGGTACTTTAGAGTCTACTTTAGGATCATTGTCTTCAAGAGATGGGGTTGAGCAGGGAGATTTGCCTCCACAGGACACTACTTCAGAGAGGAGGAAGTCCAAGTGACTTTAGGACACTTTGAGGGAGGCACAGGGTTTAATGGGGAATCCCAGATAGGCAGTGAGGGAGAGTAAACCTCCCGAGAGGTTTTGTAGCTACATCGTGATGGTGAGTAGTATTCAGGATTCTGAGACTTCCACTTTTGAGAAGGCCACTGGTAGACAGGTATGGAGAGATGCCATGATGGAAGAGTACAATTCTATCTTGAAGAACGATGTCTGGAAAGTTGTTCCTAGACCTAAGGGGAAGTGAGTGGTGACTTCTAGGTGGCTCTATAAACTAAAGCATGCTGCAGATGGCAGTATTGAGAAGTAAAAATCTCTCTTTATGGCTTAGGGGTTTTCACAGGTTGAGGGATTCGACTATGATGAGACCTTTACACCAGTTGTTAGATACACTTCGATCAGGGCAGTGATCTCCATTGCAGCAGAGATGGGTTGGAAGATCCACCAGATGGATGTGAAGACCGCATTTCTAAATGGTCTTATTGAGGAGGAGGTGTATATTGAGCAACCATTAGGATTTGAGGTGCATGGGAGAGAGTATCATGTGTGTAGACTGAAGAAGGCATTGTATGGGCTGAAACAAGCTCCCAGAGCTTGGTATTCGAGGATAGATGCCCATTTGCAGCAGTTGGGTTTTGAGAAGAGTGAGGCGGATCCAAACCTATACTTCATTATGGTTGGAGAGGATCCTCTCATTCTTCTGCTATATTTGGATGATATTTTCATTACAGGGGAAAAGAGACTCATCAACAACTGGAAGGAGAGCCTTGATTTAGAGTTCAAGATGAATGAAATTGGACTGATGCATTGCTTTTTGGGATTGGAGGTTTGGCAGGAGCCTAGACACATCTTCCTGGGACAGGGGAAGTATGTGTGTGACATTCTGAGCATATTTCAGATGGGGGATAGTAGGCCCATGACCACTTCCATGATTACCAACTAGAATAAGTTTCATGCTTCTGAGTCATAGTTGGTGGATTCCACTTTGTATTATCAATTGATCGGGTCATTGAAGTATTTGGTCAATACTAGGCTAGATATTTGTTTTGTTGTCAACACTCTCAGTCAGTTCATGGTGGAGCCTAGGAGAGCACACTCGGTGGTAGAAAAACATGTGCTCAGGTATCTTTGTGGTGCGGTAGATTTTGATCTGGACTATCAGAGAGGAGATGGAGTTCGTCTACTTGGCTATATAGACTCAGATTGGGCAGGATGTGTCAGTGATAGGAAAATCTCTTCAGGGTGTTGTTTTGGATTGGGATCAGTAGTTGTGTCTTGGTTCAGTCGGAAACAAAAGTTAGTGGCTTTGAGTTCTGTAGAGGATAAGTATATGGCAGCCAATCAGGCTAGTTGTGAGGCCCTTTGGCTTTGCAAGATGCTGGTGGGATTGTTCGGTGTGCAGTTGAGGCCTACTGTGATATACTATGATAATTAGAGTTGCATTAGACTCTCAAAGAATCCAGTTTTTCATGACCAGTCTAAGCATATCAAGATTCGTTATCACTTCAGTCGTGACTATGTTCAGAGAGGAGCTGTGGAGCTACAATACATATCTACAGAGGAGCAGGTTGCATACATGATCACCAAGCCATTGGGCAGAGGCAAGTTTGTATTTTTCAGGGACAAGCTTGGAGTGGTGAGTAACACTTTCCTTAGTAAGAGGGAGTGTTAAATTTTTAATTAAATAAAGTACCTAGGCAAGTGTTTCTCATCCCTAGGCACCTAAGGGGTGAGAAAGTGCCTAGTGTGGGCCCTAGTTGTTTAATTTGTGAGATGCAAATTAAAAGGTGACTTTATGACTTTATTGAGGGTCAGTGAAGAGACATAAAATCTCAGCCACACATATAATCTAATCTCAACCATTGGATTAGAAAACTCCTCACCTACCTCATGAAGTCGATTAGGGTAGAGGGGCACACCTATTCCTGGGTTGTTCATGCATTTTTGTTGAGAGAGAAAAAAGAGAAGAGAGAGGTCGAGCTTTGAGAGGAGAGATATCATTTGCAGGAGGAGAGCATGCATCCCAAGGAAAACAACAAGCATGGATTATGAGACAGTAGACAACAATAAATATCAGTCCGTACAGTACGGATTTGAGGGATCGTACAACATTTATTGTGCACAGAAAATGAGGAGAAAAATAACATGGATTTCTGAAAAGTTTGCCACACATTCCAAGGCTATTGTACAATACTTTTCAGGAATAGAAATCGAGGAAGGTGCTGGGCATGATTTTCTGGGTAAAGAAAATCCATACAGTTCGTATGGACCTACATAAAAAATGAGGGTCATACTACCATAAGTTTTGGTCACAATTTTCAAGGTGATGAGCATGTTCTTCAAGGCATTTGCTAAGCTGGGTTTTCCATATAGTTGCAGCAGAGATTTGGCATGCATTTCGAGGACAGTCCATACAAAATTTAATGATGTGACAGCCGTACAGTGGTACAAATTTCTGTTTCAGAAATCGAGGAGAAAGATACAGGAATGTCCAGATAAGTTTGTAGATTTCTGAAGATGAATATGTTGTAAATTAATTTCTCAGAAGCCCATAAATAATAAAATTCCCTCTCTCACTGGTTTTCCCCTTGTGGGTTTTTCCAGGGTCGATGTTAGACCGAAAATATCTGTGTCATTAATTTTCTGAGTTTTATGTGCTGCTAATATTTTATTTCTGTGTTATAAACGATGTTCAGAATCCTCATGTTTCAGTTCTGAAATTTATTTTCTGCTAAGTTTTTATATGCTGATATAAAACTGGGTTTGGGCATTAAACATTGGCTGAAAAATCAGTGATACTAAAACTGGGTTGGGGTTTGAAAATTTACAAATATGAAAGCAAAGATATAGAAAAGCACATGGGAAAATCACATAGCCAACTAGTCTTCAACTTCCTATTGTTCCTCTCTTTACACTTACTTCCCATGCATATGATAGTTGGAAAACAAATTCCATGCAAATTATAGATGAACAATATCATAGGATCGATGCACTCCTTTACCGCTTGACATTTTCTTGGATTCAAAGTTTATTGCATGCATATCATTTTAAAATTCACGTAAATTTAAATTTGTAAAATGGAACACTAAATCAAATATGAAGGCACAACCTTCAATTAATATTGCTCCTTATTATCAAATTAGATCTCTTTTTCAGAGCTAAAACCCATTAGACCATAATGGGTTTCTTTAAAATGGATTTTTATTTTTCATGTTAACCTTAAAAATACGAGGTCATATTTATTATTATACAAAAATATGATTCTTTATGATGGAACATCATTACCCGATCTTGAAAACTGGAAGCTTGAAGCACCTCATTTATTTTTTTGATGAGAATTATAACAGTTGTCCAACCTATAACAATGCCAAAGAAACACATATTCCTAGGATTTGAGATTTCAGATAATCTACCCAACCTATAATAATGACAAAGGAATCCATATTCCTAGGATTTAAAGCTCATAAATTTTCTTATTTTCACTCACAATACAACATAATAAACTGGTTTGCAATATTTATTTAGCAACACACCAATTCAATAAATATAAAGTTGTACAATGTCCTCAAGTTAACCCATGACAATTCTCCATGATTCTCTCATAGAATGACTAAAAAGAGTTATTTTATAATGTGAAAACTCAAATGTATTAATTTCTTCTTTCTAAACTAAACTTTGTTTTATCAGAGAAAATGAGCCCATGTCACTATCGATTATTGTGATATAGAACATTTAAAAGGGTTATTTTATAATACAAATAAATAAATAAATAAATGTTATTAATGGAACTATCAAGGGTATACATTGTTTTCCTATTTTAGCTAAATGTTCATTAACGAAAGTGTAGTTCTCATACTTATTTTCTTTAATCAATAAAGGTCATTAATGATGATTCACTCATAAGGATTCCAACATTTATTAGGATTCAAATATAATCTTAGATTGATTAGCATCTAAAAATAAAATCTCATGTAAACTTCACTTAATGAGGATTGTCACATTGATAAGAATTCTAAAATAGAATCTTATATTGATTAACATCCCTAAATAAAATATCATTTAAACTTCACTTAACATTCTCAAAATATAGATGTATGCAAGTTAAATGTATTTTTTAATCTTTATATTGATAAAAGAGTTATAAAAATCCACAATATCCATATGCCATTGTATATTATGAAATTATGTATATTTAGAAGTAGGATGAAGGATGAAGTCTAAACTTTTTATGTTTTTAACCTTTTTTGGAGTATATTTTTCTAACTGCTCAAAAATTTAAAAAATTAGTTAGAGTGACAGATTTTACTATTGAGATTACATATTTCCGGTTCTTGGAGGTTTTCCATTGCGTTGAATTGATTTATGCATTCAAAAACACACTAATGCATTCAAAACATGTTTTGGGCAAAAGTAAAAAACAATAGAATGTTTAGACTAGGCCCATTATGAAGTTAAAAACAAACAAAGCAATGATTTTTTCAATAACTTAGGGTTGAAGTGTTGGAAAGACCTACAATGTCTGTTTTTTACATTTTAGTGTGTTTACGTTAAATCATAATATTGTTGGTTGAATTTTTTCCATGTCAAATATATATGGTTGACTATTTATAGTATTATTGGAACAAGAATTGAGTGACATAGTATATAGAGAAAAATTGAATGAAAATAAGAAATTTAACAT
>ML797732.1:6781-70465 GCA_009831015.1 Picea engelmannii
ACCCAGCTTATCATTCGAAGACAAAGCATATTGATGTTCAGTATCACTTTGTGAGAGACATGGTTGAGGAAAAGAAGGTGTTGCTGGAAAAGGTTGACACTTTGAAGAATGCTGCAAATTCATTGACAAAGTCTATGAGCACAGAAAAGTTCTCTTGGTGTAGGGTAACAATGGGCATTGTTGCCTTGGATTGTTGACTATATAATCCCCTGGACCCCTGGATGCAAAGAAAACAACAAGTGGGAGAATGTTGGGTATGTGTTATATTCTTTGCATGTGTGTGTGTGTGTGGGTGCGTCAGATACGACAACTGCGGATTTTGCTATTTTTAGCTGATTTGTAAATTAATCCCGGATTAAGGGATTAGGGTTTTGGTATCTACGGAATACCTAAAAACATTATATATATTGTATGGTGAATGGTGAAATTCGATATATATAATGAAAAAAGGTTTTCCCGGTTGAGGGTTTCCGGTAAAAATCTCTGTGTACTCTGTGTATGAGCCATTGATTAATTTCTATATTGCTTAAGAATCTATATGCATTGCTTTACTTCGCAGGTTTAAAACTTACAGTCCATCTATACAATAATGATCATATTGACCTAATATTATTAACTCGGTACTAAGAATAACATGATAAACCAACATACACTCAATGTACACATAATATGGATGTGGAACACAATGATTAAAGTGATAATAATGATGAGTTGTATTATTTATTCATTAGTAGAACCTTCTCTAAATAACCCAAATACATCCGAATAACCAATCCTAATTTCATTTATACAATAATGACTACGTTGACTTCTATATATACATATTCTCACTCATTCCACAAGCGGGCTCCTATTAAGCTAACCCCTATTACATACACATTTAACCTCATTAGATATACATTTAAACCCATATATACCCCATCAAGGTTATAACACTAAATTTTTAGGTTAAATGACACTAAAAAAAACTTTGTTTTATAAAATGTTTAAGATAAGTAATCACAATTTATAGATCATTTTAATTGTGTGATTATTTGCAAAATAAATTACCAATGATGCAAAAATAAATCAAGAAAAAAAATTTAGAGGTAAATTAAGAAAAAATAAAATTAATTAATAAAGGATTTTTCACCAAGGTGGTTTCTCGTTTCTGTGGCTCCCCCTCCTGCGATAACTCCACTGAGGTTTTCCAGTCGAGCATAACCCTTAATTTTTCTTAAACGAATATCGATCAGTGTGTGATGGATGCACAATGGATAACGAGGAGCTTGATTAGAGGAGGACGATTCCACTGCTGGGGAGATTTTCAGCTCAGATGTTAAGTTTATTACCCTGCAAAAGGTTCAACGGGCCCATATTTCAGAGGTTTTTGTGCCATCAATGGAGACATGCGGAGTTCTATATCTCACGGCTAACTCAGGAGGTATGTTATCTCCATGTGCCACGTAGGGTGGCAAGCTAAATGTCCCGATGGGAATTCATTGTGCCATTACTCCCTCACCTCATCTTCCCTCCCCCCTTTCTTCTCATCCCTGTCTCGCTCTGTCCCTAGTTCATTTCCCCCTCTGCGGTCTGTTGAGAGCCCTCAGGTCCCCGAACCTTCGCATTCTTTCCCAGCTCCTGCAAAAAAATAATGTTAAATGTATCAAATCCTCAAAGAAGAAAGTTAAAATGGTTGTGGGGATAGATGTCTCAATGGAGAATTCTCTATAACTCATGGGAAAAGTCATTGTCGATCGATTTTGCAGAAAGACATTTTTCCCAAAAATATTGAAGCACTGGATTAACGGTTCCTAGACTCCTATTCTGGGTTACAGGTCAGTTTTCCATATTTTATTTCAAGGCTGGATTTATTTTCGATTCAATTCTTCAAAGCATATGCAAACAATCATGGGGAAGGACTAAAGTTGGGGGTCGATGGGCCTAACCCTTTAGGAGTGGACTGTTCATTTTGACCCTCGCCGACAACAGTTTTCTTGGATGGTCCTTTGGGCCATTCTCCTCAGAATACCTTTGTCTTTCTGTCACAAAGAGGTCTTGGAGTATATTAGAAACTAAGGAGGGAGGTTAATTAGGATGGAATATGGCCAGGATACCAAGGTAGATCATAGATGGGTCCATCTGCAGGTGGAGGTTTACATGAGGGACAACCTATTGGAAGAAATCAAGCTAGTCTTCGATAATTACTCATGGGTTCAAAAAATAAAATATTGAAGGGTTCCATTCAGGTGTTATGGATTTAGGTAGGTTGGACATACAGTGGATAATTTCTCCTCTAAGCCTAAATAGAATGTTTCATTCCAGAAAATATAGAAGCCTAAGAAGGCCCCCCTCTCCTACAGACAAAGAGAAAAAGACACCCATTGAAATTCCTGAGAAGTATACTCAGCCTGCATTGTTGATTGTGGACAAGGGCTTAATTCCTTCTTCATCTTTGGAGGCACCCACACTGGATAAGTGTATCACTTATCTTCCCTCCCCTCCTTTTTTTTGGTTTCCTCTAAAGGTTTTGCTTCCCATGTCCTGATTTCCATTATTCCCTCTCCTCCCCACTCTCCTAATTGGTCTCATGCTTCCCACCCTATCCATGAGTCCATGGGTATGTCATCTACCTAGACAGTACATGAATCTATGATTGAGGAGTCCTCCCCCCCACAAGGGGGTGTTCTAATCCCCCAGTGAACGACACATTCATCGCTTCAATTAAAGAGTCCTTGAGTCCTTCCAGGGTCCCATATTCTTCGAAGTCCTCTCTTCCTTGAAACCCCTCCAATTTTTTGGTTTATCTGTTGTGTTCCCGCCAAGTTCCTAATGAGGAATCCATTAGTGGAGGTATTACCCTCGATAAGAAGGTTGGATCTCAAGCTGGACACAAGTCTCATCTTTCTCTAGCTCAGCTCCAAACAAAAAAAGACAATCAAAATGGAAAGCAAGAAACCATCATTTGGGCCCTTAGAGCAGGGAAGACCCACGCAAAGGTGAAGCCATGATTGTCCTTTCATTTAATGCATGCGGGGTCGGGGGCACCTCCAAACTGCTAGCCCTCAAAAGACTAGTCATGATGTGTGATCCTAATGTAATATTGATTCAAGAGACCATGTGTGAAGGAGCTAATGTCATAGATGCCCTAACCCCTTGGATGAAGAATCAATATTTTCACTCCCTTGATTTTGTAGGCCTATTGGGGGGCCTTGTAACTTGATGGAATTATGAATTAAAACTTCTCTCTTCTTCAATGCTAAATTAAAGTATAATGGTGGAATTGGAAGAGTGTGATTTGGGCTATTCCTTTTGTTTTATGGGCCTTATGCAAACAAGAAGCCTTTCTGGGAAGATCTCTCTTCCACTGGACTCATTTCTGGTAACAATATAATCATAGGGGGTGATTTAAACTTCACTCTTTCTCTCAAGGAAGTGTGGGGCTCTCATCCTCTCAAGGATCCCTTGGAAGGGTTCTTCTATCATCTTCTAGAGACTAATCACATTATTGACCTTGAGCCCTATTATCCGCCCAGTCTAGGGGTAACTAAGAAAATGATGTATCAAGGCCCATGGGTAGCAGACACATAGTGCCAAGAGTCTTATTCCTAGCACAGCCTGTAGAGCCCCTCTATCTTACCATAGAGCAACATCCACTACACCATCTTGGCTCCAAGAAGACAGTGAGTCTTGTTTCATGAGTGTTGGACTTGTTTTTCCACTTGGGTGAGCAAAAACATGCCACTTAGTTTCCTTGTTAGGCTAGCAAGACAATACAGAAGTTGTTTAGTTGATTAGTGGCTCAACTAAAGAGAAAACAAGAAAATAAATAACAAGAAACAAAAACTAAACTAAGCATGTAAAAACTCAAATGGATGCATAAAAGAGACACAAGAATAAGCTACCAATAGGAATGATCTTCGAATTGATAACACTTAGGAGAAGCATAGGAGCTTATGAGTCCCCTCTTCCTCCTTGGGAGGGCTCTTGAATACCCCAAATATAAAGCTCTATCTCTCTCTTCTAAAAAATGAAAATGGAAATACAATGGTGAAGACTTGATTGTCAAACTTCTCAATGGGAGATAAAGTGCAACACTTTCTATGGATGTTCAAGAGGCTCTAAGGGAATGATGGCTTCTCCAAAAACAAATGAACAACATAACAATACTCAAAAAAATTCTCTTTGTTTGCATACCTTGGTCATGTATTTATAGGACCATTGCAAGATTTTTCATAACTTGTTTGTAGTGTGAATGGGAGCCCTTTGAAGGTGCTTCCCATCCTTTTAATAGCCCTAAGGAAAGATTTCAAGCAGATTTTGGAGTCTTTTCATAGTACACTTTGACTTTGAAGTGCTTGAGGCCCAACCAACTGAATCAATACGTCATTTTCGCATCAACATGGGTTCTTGTTGAGATAGTCGTGTAGATCGTGCAATTTGTGCATTCAACATTGTGTTGGCTCGCGCAAATGTGTGCAAGCAATCTTTGGAGAGACTACACTGAAATTCAATGACTATTTGCATAGTTTTTCTTGCTTAATAGGTTATGTAAATTCTTGAGGTATGTTGATTAATATGTTGTGTTGGTGTTTTCTTCAACCATTGCTTGTATTGATGTGAGACATTTTTCATTGATAACATATTCCCCCTGATATGTGAGGTTAGGAGCATACGTATAGCTGAAATACGTCATTGTTTTTTTTATGGTGATGTCATTGTCTAGAAGAGTGAGAGACTTTGTATTGAGGAATTGCAAGAGTGATCCATTGGAGGGAGAGGGGACTAAAATGTGAACCAAATATTCTCCGGAAAAATAAGTTTTTGTACAAACTAGGAAGGCATGCCCCATGCTTATGTCATGAAACTAGAATAGTAGAATTGTAACTGAAATATATTGATGAAGTGAATATCTGCATCACCCTCGGGGGCGTTAATAATGACATATGATTATTTTTTGGAATGAACTAGCTCTGATTCAAGGAATAAATAACTCGAATGAATTGATGGCCTATTAAATTCAGAGGTCTTCGGTTGCTACTAAAAACTGCAACGGTCGCATAGTAAGACCCATTGTAATATGAAATTGTGTTGAGGTCGAATGTTATGGGGGCAACAGCATCAGAAAGCAATGAGGACTATTTTTGTGTCATCTCAGACTAGTCATTAATAATATAATGATAGTCAAGATACTTCCCCTCGCCTGGAAACCGGTGTTGGCGTCGACAGGTGAGGAGGCACGACTGCAAGAAACAAAGGGCTTATTGACTTCAATTTGATCAAAATGGTGTTAGAAATTGCATGGAGTAAAATATGAATGAACTGGTAACATGGATGAAGTGCAGGATAAATGAGACTCAAGAACTGCACTTGGTTGGGGGTTGTTGAATGATTGCAAGGACCATAAACATGATCCAGTGGGGAATGATGAAATGTTGGATAAACTGTGTTGAATGGGTGAGACTGCAAAGGTATGTAGGATAGGTCAAGATACAAAGGTTTGGGACAATGGTGTCTGTGATAGTCGATATTTTGGCCATGGTAAGGGTAGTTTGCCGAGATTATTTGTAAAATTGGGATACCCCAATCAAGGACAACATGGGTTTTTGTGCTCCAAGGAAAAAATACCATCGATTACGATGGAAAAAACCTATTATACTTGCTGAAAATTTAAAGGTACTTTATACAATTACCAAATGAATAAAGAATAATGGGGTTGATAATTCATATACAGAAACGGGTGTCCCAGTGAAGTATGGCTTGGTCTGCTTGGGGCACAAGTTTGTGGGAGTTGATTGATGAAGGGTGGGGTCCCCATAGGTGGGTTTTTCTATCAGGTAGATGAATGGAGGATGTACTTGTTGATGGGAAATTGATATTGGATTAGATGGAGGGTCAATGATGATGTGAAGGCAAATCTAATGTAACCAAAACAATATGACTTGGTAGTCCATCGGGGATAGGCTAGCAATATGATGAGAATAAATATGAGGTTTATTCTCTGAGATGCAATACTTTTAGGAATCCCAATCCTAAGGGGAAAAGAGTGGTATGAGTGTCGATTTTCCAAGGGAAAATATGTGGGACAACTCATGTATGTGAGAATGTTACCAATTGGTAGTACCTGAATGCGATAGAGGTGATGGTACTACAGAGCCGTATGTGAGGATCCTAAGGGTAAATGTTGGGGGGGTGGTTGGGATATGCAATTGGTTGCAGAGGAGGTAATTGCATGTTAGTGTTGATCATATACCTGAAGGCGCCATGGGATGGTCGACACTGAATGGGTTGTATTATCTTCGTAACAAGTACCTACACACATAAAAACCTAATACCCAAAGTGAAAATATTTGATGATAAAGAACATGTAATATTTATGTGATAATAATGCTAATGAGTGTGTGTACTTATGTTTTTGGTTAAGGTATGGTTCCAAGTATAACATGTTCACGGGGTCTTCACTCTGTGAACTTATACATCCTTCCAATAATAGAAACCCCTATTTTTACTAGATGCCCCTTTTTATACCCCCTACTACTTGTAAATCCCTTGAGACCCCACATCCCCCCCAATACCTACAATATATTGGTTGTATTTTTCAAAATTAAAAAAAAAAAACCTTTATGAATGAATGTGATAAGATATTGGTCAACAAGGTAAATCCCCATGAACCTGTTATCCCCCAATTTCTAGGGATAACTAAGGAGATGATGTCTTGAGGGCCTCAGGTTGTAGACATGGAGTACCAAGAGACAGATGAATGACATGGTCCACATGCATAGACAGAGACCCACTTCACCACCACACATCCTTGGTTCGTCACAATGGCATTTGTTAGCACTCTGTAAACTTTGTTCGGCTGAAAAAACAAACGATAGAGGCAACCTACAAACCAACTTTGAGGCCAGAAACTAGCCTTTCCGGCCTGGAGACGGCTCTCTCTGAGACTTAGTCTCTGTACAGGCTATGGATTTAAACTGTCAGCTAGATTTAACACTTTCTTACAATATTTCTGGTTCTATTGGCGAAAGAAAGAAAAACCTTGTGCTATGGAGTCAATTTAAGAAAATGATAGAAACAAATCACTTAGTGACTGAACTTGATTGATAAAGGCTAAGTAAGTAATAGTATTTTAGTTAAAAATCATTGTGTGGGGTGAGAGAAAAACACATGAAGCAACTCAGAGCACCATTGGGGATGAATTCAGAGTTCACTTAGAAAAAACACATTCGTCTAAATGGCACAAATCTAGAGCATCGTGTGGTGAATTCTAGATTTGAATCACGTTCTAATTTAGACAAAATAAATATATGAATATAAAGAACATAGGAAAGCACATACGCAAAGAGAGAGTACAATACATCAAACTTCTACCATTATAATATTTTCATCAAAGTTTCAAGACCTTTGCATTAAGTTTCAATCGAGTTCGAAAGCTACATTCAATAGTCATTGTCTACACTATTTTGTCAACCAACCTAGCTTACATTGAAAAGATGAAATATATAGACAAAGGTGTGTCACTCAGGCTACCCTGCTCTCTAACTACTATCCCTAGAAATTAGGCTCTGACTATTCTCTACTAAATGAATCTTTATATGGCACTTTACTAAAAATAGAAACTAGTTGTACTCGATCGCATAATAACCGACGTCTTTGCCATGACAGTTTGATCACCATCAAGATTTGATTGTTAGGGAGTGATGTGTCGATGGTTCTCCTTTGAAAAGGTATTTGGATGATCAAGTTCTCTCTCAGACTCCTACCTCCCATTGTAATAGCCTCGATTTATGTCGTGCGATCATTTGTTGGAGCATGCATGTGGTGGGTAACCGCGAAGTGTCGTAGGTGCTTCCAAGATGACAACACCAGCTAGGGGACAACGCCTTTCTTCAAGATGTCGCATGTCCAACGTATACCTATCCTTTGTAATAGATGGGTCTCTAGCATTGCGTGTTGTATGCTTGTCGTGTTGGTACCTATTAGAGTACCTAATTCCCAGTGGAAAACAGGACACGGGGAGACAAAATCTGCACCACGTTTGAGAAGACAAAAACGTAGTCAGTCGATCATGATTTTGGCCTTGTCTACAGTTTTGATATCCGAAGCATTCCCCTGAGAGACCAGTTGTGCCTTTTCACATTCATGACTTGTATTTACAAAACCACGTTCCCTTTCAGCCTCTCTTATGCACTGGCGAGAGCCACGCGGACGTTTTCTAGGGTCGGTCCACATTCCTTGAAATTCTTTGTATTTCTTTCTTCTAACATCCTCTTCGCTTCACGCAACTGGATGATTGTGTCTTGCGCTTCCCTGAGTTGCCTCTTGAGCCAAGTCACATTTCACTCTCGGCACTGTGATGTTGATGCCTCGAGGGTCTTCATTGCTAACTGTTGTCTTAGCTCCATGTACTCCTAGTATAGCTTAGCAATAGCGAGTTGCGCTTTCTTTATTTGTTGTGACGGCTCACATGTATCCATGCTTTCATTGTCTTTCATTCTACTTCTACCGCAGGTTTCTCGACTTGGACCTTCGACAAGTTCTAGCTGAATGGCACGCATGAGTAACTCTTCGGCAGTCGATCTTGCAAGCAACTCACTCGGGGCTTGGGCCTCCCCGGTTTCTTTGTTCTTCCTTGACCTACCCCTCTTCTAGAGTATCAGTTGTTGGAAATATGGGGCTTCCAATGTCTTTCCTTCCTTCGCAGCCCTTCCTATTTCCGCCTATGTGCGGTGGGATGTTACTTTTCCAGTGGGTGAAAAGGAATCTCCTTTGGGGTCCCTGGGGATGTCAGCTGTGAGAAGAAACGAATCCCAGTTTTCGCCCAATCGCCTCAACTTCTCAACTATCAGTAATTTGATGGGCGAGACATGAGATAGTTTCTTCTTCCACTGATTTGCTTCCGTTTGGACGATTTCTGCAATTTCTCGGAGGCTTTGGTGGACAAAGAATGGCAGGTTCAACGATCTCCTTCCTGTGAAATGCATCAACAATTTGATGTGATGTGGGTTTATTCTATCAAACCTCCCTTCACAGGTGAAACATTTTCTAATTTCCCTCAGGAGCTTCCAAAAAGGCTCTTGCAGATATCTACTTGGAACGCCCGCTTCGACTTTCCCGTTTAAACAGTCTGGTTTGATGAACTCCTCATAGCATAGTGCATCCAAAGGTATTCCTTTAGACTACCTTTCACCGCACGGAGGGATCTCCGTTGCGGCTGACAAAGTTTCCTCTATTACCAGGAAAGTGATTCCTGCAATTACTGTGCGGAACCCATTGAATATGAGTGCGAACTATTCTGCCAGTTTCACATTGAATCCTTGGATTTTCCTACAAAAGACCATGCATCCGACCTGTTCAAAAGATGCTCTGACATTTGGATCTTTATTTACCAACGCTAAGTTTTGAGGTTTGGGCCCCACATTTATGCTACTTCGCGCACCTTTCCTTATGTTCTGGGATATTTCCATGGTGCACCACGTATTTTTCCTGTGCACATCAGATTTAGCACGGATCCAAGGCGGTAATATTGCTTGAACCGGGTTTGTGACGCAACTGGAGGCAATGGACTTTCCAGCCATGAGAAACTCATGGCTCGTGAGAAGCATTATAGACAATGCATAAACTTGGCTGGTGAACAGAATACATGTAGAGCAACCGAAATTTATAACTAGGCGGGCGAGAGATGGAATCGTGCTAGGGGACATTGAATCCACGGTGACTGGAGGTTTTGAAGCAAGCCAAAGATTTGTGCAGCACATCCATGCTATGGGTACACTTTGGGGCATGCAAAGTATAGCTGATAAGAGTTGCAGAGTATACGTGATATGAGCGTTGTGATTTTTCATTCTTTCTGACTTCATAATGATCCGATGATGGTCATTATGCATGCCGACGTGACTTCTATTTAACAACTTTCCTTGAGCTTTGGCACATAAAACCTTCTCTTCTGACAGGACCTGGCACTTTGGGAAAAGACCTTATCACTTACACATGTCTTGATTCTGACATCCCTTCCCGAATCCAAGGTCTAACCAGCCACTTGTTGACTTTGACCCATTTGTTGTTTGGTACATGACCTCACACACTCTAACATATGAACCATGACTCGACTAAGACTGACTCTAACTGAAAAAATGATGGCACTAATAGTTGTCTCCAATGGGGATGCTATCCTCCTAGTGAGGTGGCAAAGAACAACAAAGCAGGTGCCTGACCATTGGGCCTTATTCGACTTCCATACTCTAAAACAATGGAAAAGAAAAACACAACCTAGACCTTTTTGACATAGTTTTGACCAGACTCAACATAAACTTAGGGCCTTCACTCCAGGCTTCAATTTTTCAACATAAACTTAGGGCCTTCACTCCAGGCTTCAATTTTCTTCTGACATACTAACTCAAAATGCCTTCTTTGAAAACAAAAATGAAACGGCTATTTACAACGACATGAAAAATGAAATAGACCTTACTGAACCAGATAGTGTTTGAGGAACCTGCCATTTACAGGCCCTCTGCCAGTGGATTCTCCGTTAATCTCTTCTCACAGATAGGCGTTGTTCCTGTGGTACGCACTTATTTTGAAATGTCTCATCCAAAGATGATTGAATTTTCCATGCTTTCCCTTGTTTGTGTTCCTCGCTTCGCACGTTAGCACCAGATCCTCCACACGGGATTTCCTCCTGTTTAGAGTGCTTGTCAAAAGTTTTCTTCATCCTGTCTTGGTGAAGTTATGATCGGTTGTAAACCTGATCCCTCATCTATTGCGCATGAATCAATTGATTTATCCTTCTATGAGTGTCGTCTGGCTCGGCCTCTTGTTCTTGTAGTAACTTCCTAACTGGAAATCCCAGTGAGGTGGGGAAAACTGCATCTGCACCATATACGATTTGGAATGGTGATGTCAAGATGGAATTTTTGGTAGTGACTCTATCATCCCATAGCATAAATGAGTTTCTTATGCCAGGCCTTCTTGTTTTCATGCATCAGCCTTTTGATAATTCTAGTTAATCTTATGTTGGATGATTCTACCAATCTGTTACCCTGTGGGTAATAAGCCATAGAATGTCCTAGGGTTATATTTTAATCGTTACAAAAATTTTCCATTTTCTTGGACTTAAATGCGGCTTCATTATCCATGATGATCTTGATAGGGCACCCGAACCTAGGCAACATGTTGGTCTCCAGAACCTAAATGATGACCGTATTGGTAGCCTACCTTGTTGGAACTGCTTCGATCCATTTTTTGAATTAATTTGTAGCCGTAAGTATCCATGTGTGTTGCACCAAGGACGGTGGATGAATCTCTCCTATAAAGTCCAGGCCCCATTGCATGAATGGTGCTTCGACGAAGATCAGTTTCAGTGACAGGGGTTGCATCTTTCTCCTTCCATCAAAGATCTGGCACTCGTGGCAACTGGAAACTTCTTTGTATACATCTGCGAAGATGTTGGGCCAATAGTAACCTTCCCTCAAAAATTTATGCGTGGTGGTTTTCTAGTAGTGATGTCATCCACGGTCACCTTTGTGGAATTCTTTGATAGCTCGTTCTGCATCATCTTCAAGTAAGCAACTCAACAATATCACTCCTAGATCTTTCCAATACAGAGAGTTATCTAAGATGCATAACTTAGTGGCATTCAACTTTAAGAACCTGGCCTTGGTCTTACTTAACCCTGGGGGAGCTTGCATATTCTTAAGCACATAAATTATGTCTGTATACCAAGGTGAATTGATGAATTTATGAGACACCTGTGTGGTTGTTTCTTTCTGAGGATTCTCCGACAGATCAACAATGAATTTTATCCCCATAACATCACAGTTAGACTGTGCCATCAGTTTTGCAAGGCCCTGACCCTTAATCAGCTTTGTGGGCTTGATTTCGAGGTCATATTCCAGCATTATTGCGATCCACTTACCTCTTCTTCCCTCAGGGTCAGGCTGAGTCAGGATTTCTTTGACTGAGTTGTTGGGCACGTAAGCGATAATGTGGGAATGTAGTATGTAAATCATGAACTCCTTGAGGGATTTCACCAAGGTGTATGCTTGTTTCTCCATAATATTGTACCTCAATGGGGAATGTCGCAGCGTCCTACTGAAATAAGCTATAGGATTTTCAAAATTTTGGTCGCCCTTCTGCAACACTAATTCAGCGATGGTATGCTCTGCGGAAAATGAGAACAATATGAAATCCTTCGTGAAATTTGGGATGGAAAATACAGGACCTTAGTCAGCGCTACCTTGATGTCTTCAAACGATCTCTTGTCTTAGAAGTTCCATTTGATCTCATTTCCATTTCTGAGCATGCTGGTGACATGCTTTATAATTTCCGCCATATTCAGTATGAACCTTCTCAAGAAATTCGCCTTTCCCAGGAAGGATTGTACCTCCTTCTTGTTGCGAGGAGTGTTGATTTTTAGGATTCCTTTTACCCTATTGGGATCTATCTTTATACCCTCCTTCGAGATGATGTGCCCCAACAGTTTCCCTTCTTGCATTCCAAAATGTGATTTTTTCAAATTCAAAGATATGTTGAACTTCCTGCATTTTTGGAAGACCTTCTTCAGATGCCCAAGGTGTTGTTCGTCGGAGTTGGAATACACTGTGATGTCATCCAGATAATAAATTTTTCCCTTTCCTTAGAAAATACTATATCCATCGCCCTCTGGAAGGTAGCTCCAGCATTCATCAAGTCGAAAGGCATCTTAGCATACACGAACGTACACCATGGTGTCGTGAAAGTTGTCTTTTCCTGATCATCTAGGTGTACCATGATCTGATTGTAACCTGAAAAGTCGTCTAGCATAGACATCTTCTGGGATCCAACTATATTTTGTAGAATATTATCCATCTTAGGGAGCGGGTAGTTTTCCTTAAGGGATACTTTGTTCGAATTTCGAAAATCCCCGCACAACCTTATTTCGACGCTCTTTTTCCTTACAGGCACCAGATTGGCAACCCATTTCGAAAATCTTAAAGAAACAATAATTTTGGCTTTGAAGAGTTTCTTTACCTCTTTTTCAATTAATGGCAGCAGCAGGGGATTGATCCATCTTATATTTTGCTACAAATGTTTTTGGTCTTCTTTGAGAGGAATGGAGTACTGAAACACTTTAGTGTCATAGAATTTCAAGTCATCATAACTCCAAGTGAAAACATTGGGAAAATATTTCATGAGTTTGATGTAGTCCTGTTTGACCTCCAGACTGAGGGTCTTTGATAATTTGATTATCCTCAGATTCTCCTGGGTCTCGATGTTGCAATGCTCGACATCCTCATCATTCGCGATGATCTTGGGATTTCTGGCCACATCATTTTCATCAAACATATTTTCCAACGGAACCAATCCTTTGGGGATGATATTATTCTTTAGTTGCACTATGTCCCTCCCAGCTATCTGGTTCTGAAATGGGTCTTCGTTCCTATGCACAGTTGCGCTCTCATCAACGTCGCAACAACACTCATCATCAATGTTTACATTAGTGAACTCGTCGCTCATTTGGAGAAATCTCTCCACCTGTTTTTCATCCTCAAACAACTACCAATACTTGATATTATCGAGCACCATCAGCCTGTGTTTGACTTCGATCTCATACTTTATGTTGGGGAAAATGAGAATTTTAAAAACTGAGGTAGAGGTGGCCAAGGCATCCACAATTTGATTATGCCCCCTTGGGATCGCTAATAAATTATACTCTGAGAATTCTTCGAGGAGGTCTAGTACTAGGTTTTTGTACGCCCTCAGTATGGGATGCTTGGATTGGTATATACCTTTCACTTGGTTTATAAGGAGCTTGGAGTCTCCATGTACCGCTATCCTCTTTGCACCCAACTCTTTCAACACTCTTAGACCCAAAATCAATGTCTCATACTCAGCCATGTTATTTGTACAATCCAAGGCGAGTTTGTACGACAAGAGTTTTGTGCCCACCTTTGGAGGACTTATCCATACACTAGCCCCTGCCCCTTCCTTGTTGATGGCTATGTCGAAACTCATGTTCAACATCTCTTTCTTTGTGTGGTTTCTCAGGTCTACGCACTCTTCTGCTCCTCATACAATTTTATCCTTGATAGCCATGATGACCATCGACTCTTCCTCTTCAAAGCTCAGATCATTGTAAAATATGGATGATCTAATCTTAGTGTCGAAGGAGTAGATGAGGTGGTTATTAGACTGGGTCTTGCTACTCACCATGTATTTGAGCAGCACCTCTCTATACAACCATCTCTCTTGGCCGAAGATAGGAATAGTGGCATATGACATATCCATCTACAGGGTTCCCTTCAACTTCGCGGCCCACGACCTAGAAAATAGCATGCCAAATTTAGGGGGTATATCAGCCACAACCACATCCATAACCATATTCTTAGAAGGGATTTGGGACAATGACACAACCAAATATTTGATCAAACCCAAACATTTCACTTTCCTTGAATCGAAAGAAAAAAGATCCTTATAGGGCCTGGTGATGTCCAATCCCAACTTATCCATGATCACCTTGGGCATGAGGTTGTGCGACGTGCCCGAATCCAGCATGGTGTTATGCAAATTCATTTCATGGACCTTGAGGCTAACATAGAATGGGGGAACATCCTCAATATCGCCAGTTTCCTCCATGTGCAGACCAAACAAAATGGCAGGGTGGTCATCCTGGACGTTCAGGGTGTCGAGAATCTCTCCCATCTTCAGCATTTTAATAATATGATCTCGATATTTTCCTTTCTTGATGATCTCTTTGAAAGGGATGAAGATTTTAATCTTGTCCATTTCGTTCTCAAAATTAAAAGGGGGGGAGACTTTTTCTAGCTCCTTGACGCATGTCTCCCGGCTTGTTTCTAGTGCTTTCCTTGGAACCTCCTCCTTTGAATTTCCATTTTCAGTCGCATCCTTGGTCAAGTTGTATTTCTTTGGTTGGCTCATGGAAGAGGTGTCTGCCTGGGGTTCCCTTATGGGATTCATCTGTTGAGGTTCTGCAGATGCCTTTCTGCTCCTGAGGTTGTATTGCTTTCGAAACTGCATGATGGCATTGCAATAACCCTTCCTGAATTCCTTTATTTCCCAAGACAGCGTGTCATCCGTCTCCACCATAATATCATCATTTTCACTCATGTATTGATCGTGTTCTCCCTTTGTTAAAAACATGCATGTGTTCGTGTCATCACAGCAATGCATTTGATCTTGGATCATCTAATCAAAATCTTCGTCCACGTGATTGTTTTGGAATGGGGGCCTTATTTGTTGGTCGCCCTAGTCTCTATGTTCTCTTTGCCTGATCTGCGGGACCGAACCTCTTATAAGGTTTTGATTTCTAGGCTAGAGGTCATATTGTTCTCGGGCGGCAGGCTTGTTTCCCATGGACATTCTCTCCATCAGCTTCTCCATCGTCTTCATCATCAATTCAAACTTGTCCTCCAAGGGTCGATAAGTCGATGGTTGCACATATCCTTGGGATTTCTTCCCGCCTATGTTGAATTTTTATTTGATCTTTCCTGACGCCATCAGGTTTACCTTGACTTCAATTGCTTCAATCATCATGGCGTCTAAATTAGCATATCTTATCTCCCTCAACAGCAAGGAAAATTCGTTGTCAAAGGATTCGGCATATCGAAGTTGCACAACCGCGGGAGGTGGCTGGAATTCTACAGGAATTGAGTTGTAGAACCTCATGAAACAAGCCGAGAACTCTTGCACCTTCTCCTCCAGTTCTCTCTTCATATTGTTGTACTACATCAATAGTTGCAAAGGATTCTTTTTGTCTCCCCATCTAGTAATGAATGATGTTTCAAACACGGCGAAGTTGGAGATTCTTGTTGCTTGGAGGGCCTTGAACCACTTTCTAACCTCCCCCGAAAGACTCTGCGTGAACAACCTCATATTTCTGTCTTCATGATCCACCTCTTCTAGATCAAAGAAATCATTGAACCAATCCAGGTGCTTTTGGGCAAAGGTGTTTCCTTCGGCATCATACATCTTGATCCTCTAGTTGTAGTTCTGGGGAAAATCATGCAGTTGGGCTGGTGGAGCAAGGGGGATGAATCTGGCGGCCATTTCTCTATGAAGTTTTTGGATTTGCGACATGTTCTGAGAGGGACTTTTAGCTTGCGAGAGTTTTTTTGGTATCAAAGATCGAAACCTCTTCTCGTCGAAGACTATATCGTCCAAGTTGGTTTCTAATTTAGACTTGAACAAGGTTTGTTCAAACAGGGGGTCAAAATCGAGGTCGTCAATGCTTTGTGCACCATATTTTGGTAAGGACAGGATTTTGTCTAGGTAATAGAATGGTTCTGGTGCCTGCTCCCTTTGCCTGTGCAGAAGTTTCTCATGGTCACACATGGGCTCTACAGGGTTCGGGTCAAGATTGGCTCTAGTATAAATTGTCTTCGGAGCCAAGGTTCCTGAGTCACGCGACTCTGTGCTACTAGTCTCTTTAACTGGAGTCGTCAGGGTAAAGGTTTCAGCCAATATAGATGTTTGGCCCACTATTACCCTCAGAGGTTAAAACTATAGCTTTAGTCGTTCTCCTAGGGAAAATTTATTCAATTATGTCCCCGACAACAACGCAAGAATGTTAGCACTCTGTAAACTTCGTTTGGCTGAGAAAAGGAATGACAGAGGCAACCTACAAACCAACTTTTAGGTTAGAAACAAGCCTTTTCAACCTAGAGAGAGCTCTCTCCAAGACTTTGTCTCTGTACAGGCTATGTCTTTAAATTGTCAGCTAGATTTAACACTTTCTTACAATATTTCTAGTTCTATTGGCGAAAGAAAACAAGACCTTGGGCTATGGAGTTAATTTAAGAAAACGATAGAAACAAATGACTTAGTGACTGAATTTGAGAGTATAAAGGCTAACTAAGCAACAGTCTTTCAGTTAAAAATCGTTGTGTGGGGCGAGAGAAAAACACATGAAGCAACTCGGAGCACCGTTGGGCATGAATTCGGAGTTCACTTAGAAGAAACACAGTCATCTAAATGGCACAAATCTAGAGCACTGGGCGGTGAATTCTAGATTTGAATTATGTTCCGATTTCGACAAAATATAGATATGAATATAAAGAACATAGGAAAGCACATACATAAAGAGAGAGTAAAATACATCAAACTACTACCATTAGAATTTTTTCGTCAAAGTTTCAAGACCTTTTCATTATGTTTCAATCGAGTTCGAAAGCTACATTAAATAGTCATTGTCCACGTTGTTTTGCCAACCAACCTGGCTTACATTGAAAAGAGGAAATATAAGGGTGTGCCACTCGGGCTACCCTTCTCTCTAACTACTATCCATAGAAATTAGGCTCTAACTATTCTCTACTAGATGACTCTTTGTATGGCACTTTACTAAAAATAGAAACTAATTGTACTCGATCACATAATAACCAACGTCTTTACCATGAGAGTTTGGTCACCAGCAAGATTTCATTGTTAGGGAGTGATGTGTCGATCATTCTCCTTTGACAGGGTATCTGGATGATCAAGTGCTCTGTCAGACTCCTACCTTCCATTGTAATGGCCTATCAAACTCCTACGATTATTGTGTATTGCGCTTCCCTAAGATCCCTCTTAAGCCAAGTCACATTTCCCTCTCGGTTGTGTGATATTGATGCCTCGAGGATATTCGTTGCTAATTATTGTCTCATCTCCCTGTTCTCCTGGTATAGCTCAGCAATAGGGAGTTGCGCTTGCTTTAGCTGTTGTGACGGATCACAAGTATATGTGCCTTTAGTGTTTGTCCTTCTCCTTCTGTCGCAGGATTCTCAACTTGGACCTTCGACAGGTTCCAGCTAAATGGCATGCATCAGTAACTCTTCGGAAGCCAACTTTGCTTGTGGCTCGCTCGAGACTTGGGCCTCCTCGGTTTATTTTTTCTTCCTTGGACTTCCCCTCTTCCGAGGTATCGCCTGTTGGAGAGATGGGGCTTCTAATCTCTTTCCTTCCTCCACATCCCTTCCTATTTCCACCTCTACACGGTGGGATGTTACTTTTATGGTGGGTGAAAAGGAATCTCCTTTGGGGTCCCTAGGGATGTCAGCTGTGAGCAGAAATGAATCCCAGTTTTCACCCAATCGCTTCAACTTCTGAACTATCAACAATTTGATTGGCGAGACATGAGATGGTTTCTTCTTCCACTGATTTGATTATGTTTGGACGATGTCCGCCATTTCTCGGAGGCTTTGGTGGAAGAAGAATGGAAAGTTCAACAATATCCTTCCTATGAAATGCATCAACAATCTGATGTGATGTGGATGTATTCTATCAGACCTCCCTTCACAAGTGAAATATTTTCTAATTGCCCTTAGGAGCTTCCGAAAAGGCTCTTCCATATATCTACTTGGAACACTCGCTTCAACATTCTCGTTTAAACAGTTTGGTTTGATGAACTCCTCGTAGCATAGTGCATCAAAAGGTATGCCTTTAGACTAACTTTCACAGCATGGAGGGATCTCCATTGCGGCTGACAGAGTTTCCTCTGTTACCTGGAAAGTGATTCCTACAATTATTGCACAGAACCCATTGAATCTGAGTGCGAACTGTTCCGCCAGTTTCACATTGAATACTTGGATTTTCCTACAAAAGACCATGCATCTGACCTGTTCAAAAGATGCTCTGACATCCAGATCTTCATTTACCAATGCTAAGTTTTGAGGTTTGGGCCCCACATTTATGCTACTTTGTGCACCTTTCCTTATGTTCTGGGATATTTCCATGGTGCACCACGTATTTTTTCTGTGCACGTCGGATTTAGCACGAATCCAAGGAGGTAATATTGCTTGACCCAGGTTTGTGATGAAGTTGAAGGCAATAGACTTTCCAGCCACGAGAAACTGATGGCTCGCAAGAATAATTATAGACAGTGCATAATCTTGTCTGGTGAACAGAATACATGCAGAGCAACTGAAATTTATAACTGGGCGAGCAAGAGCTAGAATCGTGCCAGGGAACACTGAATCCATGGAGATTGGAGGTTTCGAAGCAGGCCGAAGATTTTCGTAGCACATCTGCATGATGGGTACACTTTGGGGCATGTAAAGTACAGCTGATAGGAGCTGCATAGTATACGTGATATGAGCGCTGTGATTTTTCATTCTTTCTGACTTCATAATGTGATGATGATGGTCATTACACCTGTCGACGTGACTTCTATTTAATAACTTTCCTCGACCTTTGGCATGTAAAACCTCCTCTTCTGATGGGACCCAACACTTTGGGAAAAGACCTTATCATTTACACATGTTTTGATTTTGACATCCCTTCCCGACTCCAAGGTCCAACTGGCCACTTGTTAACTTTGACCCATTCGTTGTTCGGTACATGACCTCACACGCTTTGAAACACGGACCATGACTCGACTAAGACTGACTCTAACTGGAAAAATGATGGCACTAACAGTTGGCTCCAATGGGGATGCTATCCTCCCAGTGAGGTGGCAAAGAACAACAGACCAGGTGCCTGACCATTGGGCCTTATTCGACTTACATACTCTAAAACAACGAAAAAGAAAAACACAACCTAGACCTTTTTGACATAGTTTCAACCAGACTCAGCATAAATTTAGGGCCTTCACTCCAGGCTTCAATTTTCTGTTGACATACTGACTCAAAATGCCTTCTTTGAAACAAAAATGAAACAGCTATTTACAATGACATGAAAAATGAAACAGACCTTACTGAACGAGATAGTGTTTGAGGACCCTGCCATTTATAGGCCCTCTGCCAGTGGATTCTTCATTAAGATCTTCTCACAGATAGGCGTTGTTCCTGTGGTATGCATCAATTTTGAAATGTCTTGTCCAAAGATGATCAAATTTTCCATGCTTTCCCTTGTCTACGTTCCTTGCTTTCGATGTTAGCACCAGATCCTCCACACGGGATTTCCTCCTGTTTAGAGTGCTTGTCGAAAGTTTTCTTCATCCTGTCTTGGTGAATTTGTGATCGGTTGTAAACTTGTTCCCTCATCTGTTGTCCATGAATCAATTGATTTATCCTTCTCTTAGTGTCATTTGGCTCGGCCTCTTGTTCTTGTAGTAACTTCCTGACTGGAAATCCCAGTAAGGTGGGGAAAACTGCATCTGCACCATATACGATTTGGAATGTTGATGTCACGATGGAATTTTTGGTAATGACTCTGTCATCCCATAGTGCATAAATGAGTTTCTTATGTGAGGCCTTCTTACTATCCTGCATCAACCTTTTGATAATCCTGGTTAAGCTTTTGTTGGATGATTTTTCCAATCCGTTACCATGTGGGTAATAAGTTGTAGAATGTCTTAGGGTTATATTTTAATCGTTACAAAACTTTTCCATTTTCTTGGACTTAAATGCGGCTTCGTTATCCGTGATGATCTTGATAGGTCACCCGAACCTAGACAAGATGTTGGTCTCCAGAACTTGAATGATGACCGTATCGATGTCCTTCCTTGTTGGAACTTCTTCGATCCATTTTTTGAAGTAATCTGTAGCCGTAAGTATCCATGTGTGTTGCGCCAAGGATGGTGGATGAATCTCTCATATAAAGTCTAGGTCCCATTGCATGAATGGTGCTTCGACCGAGATCGATTTCAGGGTAGGGGTTGCAGCTTTCTCCTTCCATTGTAGATCTGGCACTTGTGGCAACTGAAAAATTATTTGTATACATCTACAAAGATGTTGGGCCAATAGTAACCTGCCCTCAAAATTTTATGCGCGGTGGTTTTCCAGTAGTGATGTCCTCCACAGTCGCCTTTGTGTAATTCTCTGATAGCTCGTTCGGCATCATCTTCTAGTAAGCAACTCAACAATATCCTCCTAGATCTTTCCAATAAAGAGAGTTATCTAAGATGCAGAACTTAGTGGCATTCATCTTTAAGAACCTAGCGTTGGTCTTACTTAACCCTAGGGGAGCTTGTAGATTCTTAAGCACATAGATGATGTCTGTATACCAATGTGGATCGATGAATTTATGAGCACCTGTGTGGTTGTTTCTTCCTGAGGATTCTCCAATAGATCGGGAATGAAGTTTATTCCCAGAACATCGCATTTCAACTGCGCCATCAGTTTTGTGAGGCCCTGACCCTTAATCAACTTTGTGGGCTTGATTCCGAGGTCGTATTCTAGCATTATTGTGATCCACTTACCTCTTCTTCCCTTAGGGTCAGGCTAAGTCAGGATGTCTTTGACTGATTTGTTGGGCACGTAAGCGATAACATGGTAATGTAGTATGTAAGTCCTGAACTCCTTGAGGAATTTCACCAAGATGTATGCTTGTTTCTCCATAATATCGTACCTCAGTGGCGAATATCGCAGCATCCTACTGAAGTAAGCTATAGGATTTTTAAAATTTTGGTCGTCCTTCTACAACAGTACGTCAGCAATGGTATGCTCTAAGGCGAATGAGAACAAGATGAAATCCTTCATGAAATCTAGGCTGGCCAATACGGGAGCCTTGGTCAGCACGACCTTGATGTCTTCAAACGATCTCTTGTCTTAGAAGTTCCATTTGATCTCATTTCCCTTTCTGAGCATGCTGGTGATATGCTTTATAATTTCCGCCAGATTTAGTATGAACCTTCTCAAGAAATTCATCTTTCCCAGGAAGGATTGTACCTCCTTCTTGCTATGAGGAGTGTTGATTTTCAGTATTCCTTTTACCCTGTTGGGATATATCTTTATACCCTCCTTCGAGATTATGTGCCCTAACAATTTCCCTTCTTCCATTCCAAAATGTGATTTGTTCGGATTCAAAGATATTCCAAACTTCCTACATTTTTGGAAGACCTTCTTCAGATGCCCAAGGTGTTATTCGTCGAAGTCAAAATACACTGTGATGTCATCCAGATAAATCATGATAAATTTGTCCCTTTCCTCAGAAAATACTATATCCATCGCCCTCTGGAAGGTATCTCCAGCGTTCATCGAGTCGAAAGTCATCTTAGCATACATGAACGTGCACCATGGTGTCGTGAAATTTGTCTTTTCCCAGTCATATGGGTGTACCATGATCTGATTGTAACCTGAAAAGTCATCTAGCATAGACATCTTCTGGGATCCAACTACCTTCTACAAAATATTGACCATCTTAGGGAGAGGGTAGTTTTCCTTCAGGGATACTTTGTTCAAGTTTCGAAAATCCCCGCACAACCTTGTTTTGCCGCTCTTTTTCCTTACAGGAACCAGATTGGCAACCCATTTCGAAATCTTAAAGAAACAATAATTTTGGCTTCAAAGAGTTTCTTTAACTCATTTTCAATTAGTGGCAGTAGCAGGGGATTGATCCATCTTAGCTTTTGCTAGAAATTATTTTGGTCTTCTTTGAGAGGAAGGGCACGTTGAAACACTTTAGTATCGTAGAATTTCAAGTCATCATAACTCCAAGTGAAAAAGTTGGGAAAATATTTCATGAGTTTGATGTAGCCCTATTTGACCTCCGAACTGAGCATCTTTGATAATTTGATTATCCTTGGATTCTCCTACGTCCTAATGTTGCAATCCTCAACATCCTCATCATTCGCAGTGATCTTGGGATTTCTGGCCATATCGTTTTCATCAAACATCTTTTCCAATGGAACCAATCCTTTGGGGATGATATCATTCTTTAGTTGCAATATGTCCCTCCCAGCTATCTAGTTCTGAAAGGGGTCATCGTTCCTGCGCGCAGCTGGGCTCTCATCAACGTTGTAACAACACTCATCATCAATGTTTACATTAGTAAACTCGTCGCTCATTTGGAGAAATCTCTCCACCTGTTTGTCATCCTTAAACACCTGCCAATACTTGATATTATTGGGCACTGTCAGCCTGTGTTTGACTTTGATCCCATACTTTATGTTGGGGAAAATGAGAATTTTAAAAACTGAGGTCGAGGTGGCCAAGGCATCCACAATTTGATTATGCCCCCTTGGGCATGAGGTTGTGCGACGTGCCCGAATCCAACATGGCATTATGCAAAGTCATTTCATGGACCTTGAGGCTGACATAGAATGGGGGAACATCCTCAATAGCGCTATTTTCCTCCACGTGTGGACAAAATAAAATGGCAAGGTGGTCATCCTGGACATTGAGGTTGTCGGGAGTCTCTCCCATATTCATCATTTTAATAATATGATCCCGATATTCTCCTTTCTTGATGATCTCATTGAAAGGGACGAAGATTTAATCTTGTCCATTTCATTCTCAAAATTAAAAGGGGGTGAGACTTTTTCTACCTCCTTAACGCCTATCTCCGGGCTTGTTTTTGGTGCTTTCCTTCGAACCTCCTCCTTTGACTTTCCCTTTTCAGTCGCATCCTTGGTCAGTTTGTATTTCTTTGGTCGGCTCATGGAAGGGGTGTCTTCCTGGGGTTCCCTTATGCGATTCGTCTGTTGAGGTTCTGCGGACGCCTTTCTGCTCCTGAGGTTGTATTGCTTTTGGAACTGCATGATGGCATTGCAATAACCCTTCATGAATTCCTTTATTTCCCATGACAGTGTGTCATCCGTCTCCATCGTAATATCATCATTTTCGCTCATGTATTGATCGTGTTCTCCCTTTGTTAAAAACATGCATGTGTTTGTGTCGTCACAACAATGCATTTGATCTTGGATCATCTAATCAAAATCTTCGTCCACGTAATTGTTTTGGAATGGGGGCCTTATTTGTTGGTCGCCCTAGTCTCTTTGTTCCCTCTGCCTGATCTTCGAGACTGAACCTCTTATAAGGTTCTGAATTCTAGGTTGGAGGTCATGTTGTTCTCATGTGGTGATCTTGTTTCCCATGGACATTCTTTCCATCAACTTCTCCATCATCAATTCATCAATTCAGACTTGTCCTCCGAGGGTCGAGAAGTTGATGGTTGTGCATCTCCTTGGGGTTTCTTTCCGCCTCTGTTGAAGTTTTTTTTTATCTTTCCCAATGCCATTAGGTTTACCTTGACTTCAATTGCGTGACTCATCATGGCATCTAAATTATCATATCTTATCTCCCTCAACAGTAAGGAAAAATCATTATCAAAGGAATCTGTGTATCAATGTTGCACAACCACGGGAGGTAACTAGACTTCTACAGGAATTGAGTTGTAGAACCTCATGAAATAGGACGAGAACTCTTGCACCTTCTCCTCCGACACTCTCTTCATATTGTTGTACTACTTCAATAGATGCAAAGGATTATTTTTGTCTCCCCATCTAGAAATGAATGACATTTCAAACGCGGCGAAGTTGGGGATGCTTGTTGCTTGGAGGGCCTTGAACCACTTTCTAACCTCCCCCAAAAGACTCTGTGCGAACAACCTCATCTTTGCGTCTTCATGATCCACCTCTTCTAGATCAAAGAAATCATTGAACCAATCCAGGTGCTTTTGGGCAGAGGTGTTTCCTTCGGCATCATACAGCTTGATCCTTTGGTTGTAGTTATGGGGAAAATCATGCAGTTGGGCTAGTAGAGCAAGAGGGGCGAATTTGGAGGCCATTTCTCTATGGGGTTTTGGGATTTGCGGGATGTTCTAAGTGGGATTTGCAGCTTGCGATATTTTTTTTGGTATCAAATATCGAAACCTCTTCTCGTCGAAGACTATATCATCCAAGTTGGTTTATGATTTAGACCTGAACAAGGTTTGTTCGAACAGGATGTCAAAATCGAGGTCGTCAATGCTTTGTGCACCATCCTTGGGTAAGGATAGGATTTTGTCTAGGTAATAGAATGGTTATGGTGCCTTCTCCCTTGCCCTGTGCAGAAGTTTCTCATGGTCACACACGGGCTCTACAGGGTTTGGTTGAGGATTGGCTCTGGTACAAATTGTCTTAGGAGCCAAGGTTCCTGAGTCACACTACTCTATGCTACTGGTCTCTTTAACTGGAGTCGTCAAGGTAAAGGTTTCAACCAATATAGATGTTTGTCCCACTATTACCCTCAGGGGTCAAAACTATAGATTTAGTCGTTCTCCCAAGGAAATTTTATTCAATTTTGTCCCTGAAAACAGCGTAAGAATGTTAGCACTCTGTAAACTTTGTTCGGATGAGAAAATGAATGACAGAGGAAACCTACAAACCAACTTTTAGGTCGGAAACTATTATTTCCAACATGGAGAGGGCTCTCTCTGAGACTTCGTCTCTGTGCAGGCTATGGCTTTAAATTGTCTGCTAGATTTTTGGTTCTATTGGCGAAAGAAAACCAGACCCCTGGCTATGGAGTCAATTTAAGAAAATGATAGAAACAAATGACTTAGTGACTGAATTTGAGAGGATAAAGGCTAAGTAAGCAACAATCTTTCAATTAAAAATCATTGTGTGGGGCAAGAGAAAAACGCGTGAAGTAAATTGAAGCACCGTTGGGGATGAATTCGGAGTTCACTTAGAAGAAACACAGTCGTCTAAATGGCGCAAATCTAGAGCACTGTGCGATGAATTTTAGATTTGAATTATGTTTCGATTTAGACAAAATACAGATATGAATATAAAGAACACATGAAAGCACGCAAGCAAAGAGAGAGTACAATACATCAAACTGCTACCATTAGAATTTTTTTGTAAAAGTTTTAGGACTTTTCATTAAGTTTCAATCGAGTTCAAAAACTACATTCAATAGTCATTGTCTACGTTGTTTTTCCAACCAACCTAGCTTACATTGAAAAGACAAAATATAAGGGTGTGTCGCTTGAGCTACCCTTCTCTCTAACTACTATCCCTAAAAATTAGGCTCTAACTATTCTCTGCTAGATGACTCTTTGTATGGCACTTTACTAAAAATAGAAACTGACTATACTTGATCGCATAATAACCAACATCTTTGCCATGAGAGTTTGGTCACCAGCAAGATTTCATTGTTAGGGAGTGATGTGTCGATGATTCTCCTTTGACAGGGTATCTGGATGATCAAGTGCTCTGTCAGACTCCTACCTTCCACTGTAACGGCCTATCATAATCCTACGATTATTGTGTCTTGCACTTCCCTAAGTTGCCTCTTGAGCCAAGTCACATTTCCCTCTCGGTTATGTGATGTTGATGCCTCGAGAATATTTGCTGCTAACTGTTGTCTCATCTCCCTATTCTCCTGGTACAACTCAGCAATAGCGAGTTGCGCTTGCTTTAGCTATTGCGACCGCTCACGGGTATCTGTTCCTTCAGTGTCTGTCCTTCTACTTATGTCGCAGGTTTCTCAAATTGGACCTTCAACAGGTTCCAGCTGAATGGCGCGCATGAGTAACTCTTTGGCAGCCAACTCTGCACGCGGCTCACTCGGGACTTGAGCCTCTTCGGTTTATTTTTTCTTCCTTGGCCTTCCCCTCTTCCGGGGTATCGGCTGTTGTAGCGATGGGGCTTCCAATATCTGTCCTTCCTCCACATCCCTTCCTATTTCCACCTCTACGCGGTGGGATGTTACTTTTCTGATGGGTGAAAAGAAATCTCCTTTGGGGTACCTGGGGATGTCGGCTGTGAGCAGAAACGAATCCCAATTTTCACCCAATTGCCTCAACTTCTCAACTATCAGTAATTTGATTGGTGAGATGTGAGATAGTTTCTTATTCCACTGATTTACTTCCGTTTGGACGATGTCTGCCATTTCTCAAAGGCTTTGGTGGAAGAAGAATGGCAGGTTCAACGATATCCTTCCTGTGAAATGCATCAACAATCTGATGTGATGTGGTTGTATTCTATCAAACCTCCCTTCACAGGTGAAATATTTTCTAATTTCCCTCAGGAGCTTCCAAAAAGGCTCTTGCAGATATCTACTTGGAACGCCCACTTCGACTTTCCCATTTAAATAGTCTGGTTTGATGAACTCCTCATAGCATAGCACGTCCAAAGGTATGCCTTTAGACTACATTTCACCACATGGAGGGATCTCCATTATGGCTGACAGAGTTTCCTCTGTTACCTGGAAAGTGATTCGTGCAATTACTGCGCATAACCCAATGAATCTGAGTGTGAATTGTTACACCATTTTCACATTGAATCCTTGGATTTTCCTACAAAAGGCCATGCATCCGACCTGTTCAAAAGATGCTCTAACATCCAAATCTTCATTTACCAACTCTAAGTTTTGAGGTTTGGGCCCCACAATTCTGCTACTTCGCGCACCTTTCCTTATGTTCTGGGATGTTTCCATGGTGCACCGCGTATTTTTTCTGTGCACGACGGATTTAGCATGGATCCAAGGTGGTAATATTGCTTGACCTGGGTTTTTGACGCAGTTGAAGGCAATAGACTTTCCAGCCACGAGAATCTCATGGCTCACGAGAAGAAATACAGACAGTGCATAAACTTGGCTGGTGAACAGAATACATGCAAAGCAACCGAAATTTATAACTGGGTGGGCGAGAGCTGGAATCGTGTGAGGGGACACTGAATCCATGGTGACTAGAGGTTTCGAAGCAAGCCAAAGATTTTCACAGCACATTCGTGCGATGGGTACACTTCGGGGAGTGTAAAGTACAGCTAATAAGAGCTGCAAAGTATATGTGATATGAGCATTGTGATTTTTCATTCTTTCTGACTTCATAATGAGTTGATGATGGTCATTACGCCTGCGGACGTGACTTCTATTTAACAACTTTCCTCAACCTTTGGCTTGTAAAACCTTCTCTTCTGATAGGACCCGACACTTTGGGAAAATACATTATCACTTACACATGTTTTCATTATGACATCCCTTTCCGACTCCAAGGTCCAACCGGCCACTTGTTGACTTCAACCCATTCGTGGTTCGGTACATGACCTCACACGATTTGAAACACTGACCATGACTCGACTAAGACTGACTCTAACTGAAAAAATTATGGACCATGTCCACCAGTTTCACATTGAATCCTTGGAATTTCCTTCAAAATACCATGCATCCAACCTGTTCAAAACATTCTTTGACATCCGGATCTTCATTTACCAATGCCAATTTTTGAGGTTCGGGCCCCACATTTCTTTTATGTCGAGTAGTTTTCCTTATGTTTTGGGATGTTTCCATGGTGCACCGTGTATTTGTTCTGCACATGGCGGATTTAGCACGGATCCAAGGCGGTAATCTTGCTTGACCCAGGTTTGTGATGCAGCTGAAGGCAATAGACTTTACAACCATGAGAAATTCAGGGCTCGCGGGAAGAATTACAAACAGTGCATAAACTTGGTTGGTGAACAGAATACACGTAGAGCAGAATTTATAACTGGGCGGGCGATAGATGGAATCGTTCTAGGTGACACTGAATCCATGGTGACTGGAGGTTTAGAAGCAAGCCGAATATTTTCGAAGCACATCCACGTGATGGGTACACTTTGGGGCGTGTAAAGTACAACTAATAATAGTTGCAAAGTATACGTGATATGAGCACCATGATTTTTCATTCTTTCTGACTTCATAATGAGTTGATGATGCTCATTGCACCTGTCGACGTGACTTCTATTTAACAACTTGCCTCAACCTTTGGCACGTAAAACCTTATCTTCTGATAGGACTCGAGTCTTTGGGAAAATACCTTTATCACTTACACATGTTTTGATTCTGACATCCCTTCCCAACTCTAAGGGCCAACCAACCACTTGCTGACTTCGACCCATTTTTCATTTGGTACCTAACCTCACACGCTTTGACACACAGACCATGACTCGACTAAGACTGACTCTAACTAAAAACATGTCGATGCTAACAGCATTCACCACATCAGCTTTCTTTCAGAAGATGATGGGTCTTGCTCCTTGAGGTACAAGTCAGGTATTTTGGTAAGTGTCACTTTAATATTTGAGGCATTTGAGTATGTTGCATTTAAATTTGATTTTGATTATAGAACATATGCTTGGAAATTATGCTCTTTTCCCTATTTCACCTTGGTGGTTGACATTACACCCTAGTAAGTGGTCACCCTTAGGGATGGGTTTTCTACTGGGACGTCTCCTTGATGAGTCATTGTGTCATTCTCGATCATAATTACCATTTTTCACACTTTACATCTTTTTCATTTCCTTATCTTTTGGATTTTTGGGTGTTGTGACATCCCCAAAAATAAATTATTTTTTAAAGTTGGAAATTTCTTAGGAATTTAATTTATGTTTTTGGGAAATTCAAAATTGGAAATTTTTTGCCATTTATGGCAATTATGAATTTCGAATTTGGTTAATTGTAATTAATGATTATGACTGTTGGGAAGAGATCTGATTTGACCCAACCAACTACTTGATTATGACACTTGTATGAAACAAAATATTTTATAATTATTGTTGGACGACAAATGGAACAGCCATGTTGAAATCAACTGACCATGACTCCATGAGTGGGGAACATGTTGGAACTACCTCAGGGCTGATTGTTACAAGTGGAAAATCTAGAATTTGGCCATGGGAAGCCCCTAAAAATCAGGGATTTGGAAAGCTGTGAAAATTCCCAAGACGGAAAAAGACCTAGGCACTTTTGCTTTTGGATATATAGCATATGTGAGGAGGTTGGACGATGCCTAGTATGCTGGGGAAAAATTATTGATTGATTGTTGTTATGAACACTACTTGTTGAGTGTGAGGCAAGGAGAAGACTGTTGAAACTGAAAGGCATTTTCTAAGGAGGAGTTTCGAGTTAGCACTCATGGATTCATGGTCAAGCTAGGGGGTGAATAGGACAAGTGATTTGGCTGCACAAATCAGAGGCCCCATCATTAGGTCTCATTTGTGCACAGTTCTTAAACTTACATACCCGAAATAAAATCAAAGAAAGAATGCTAAGGTTTAAATAATCCAAAAAACAAGATGAGATACATTATATACTTCAGTCCAAATATAAGAACCCAGTTAGGATAGTAGTCGGGTATTTTTCTGAAAGATATAAGTGTCAGAAACTATAGTACTAAACTAGCATATCACCGAAATGGATTTTCTCACCTTACACAGACTTCACCCAGAATACTACTTATGTTGAATACCTTTATTGAATGGTGGTTTCCAACCAAAAAATGATAATAATAGTATATAACGAGAAGGTGCCTTAGACTCATTATTGCTTGTTACAGATTATTTTTTTCCTTTACGAAGCATTTGGGACACAGGGTAACCCCTTTACTTTTCTTACTAAATGAAAGTTAGAGAAATCCTTTTGAACGTTTCAGCTAGCGAGTGGCCTGTCAGGATTCACCAAAGTAAAACACTCATCCTCGGCAGGGTTTCTACCCTATCAGTGTTTATTCGGAGATTAATACTTTCATGAGGACTCACAAACATTCGAAATTAGATAACAGTAGCATTAGAGAAGGTAAATTCGTCAGACAAATAGAGGGATAATGTGAAACCATCAAAGAAGCACAACCTCGTAGCCGCTAAATTGATTGTGCCAAAATGTAGGTACTGGTGTAAAAGAGGGTACCAAAAAGGTCCCGAGAGGGCTTGGAATCATTTATCAGTGAAGGAAATTCCCAGTAACATGTGTAATTGGGGTCACAAGATAAATAACTAACCACAAAAAACTAATTGTCAAAAGAAAATCATAACCAAATCTCTAATATAATAGTTCTTCCATTGTAATGAAATTTGAGTACTCTTTCAACTTGTAAGGTTATAGGAGGGTCGTGAACTTACCAGAGTGGAAGGGTGTACTCCCGACCCCCCTGTGTGGTGCATAGTACGAGTTTTGTTTATGCCAATGGAGATTGCTCTTGCGCACTAGTATAGAGGTGTTTTTCTAGGGGAGGAGTTTAAGGTCGTAAGTCCTAAAGTTCCCCATAGTTTAAATCCAAGATAATATATAAATGTATATATGAATATTAGGATAACTTTAGGACTCATGTGAATGTTAGAGTGATGGAAGGTTATTCATTTAGGAATTTTGTTCCTTGTATGTTATACTAGAAATAAATGTCGACATTGATAATCATATTATAAGAAAAAATCATCAGAGTTTTACAATGGAGATAATTGCCACCTTCCCCTGATTACGAGTCTAATAATTGAATTTGGAGATTAATGTTCCTTAGAAAAAAAAAATTATGACTAATTTGATGTACATTTCATATGGTATCAGAGCAAAGGTTATAGCACTTGGACCTTGAACAGGGACAAATTAATTACTTAGCACATATTTTTGTTTATGTAAAACTAATAAACCTTTATTGTTACAAATAGAAAACCCTTTTTTGTTTTGTGTTAACCATGGTAGTCCAATATGATGCAGAAATCAGACTTGATGGGAATCTTGAACAAAGACCTTCTGAAGATCCAAGACAGAATAGTGACGGAAGCTCACCTACTGAAGTTATGGAAATCATGAGGAATGCCATTGTTGAGCTACAGGTTTTCAAAGCAGACAATGAGAAACTAAAGAAGGCACAACAAGAACAGAAAGAAATAAATGAAGTCTTGTTGCGAAGTATAGTGACAAAGAAAACCCCAAAGGACGATAACTAGGAAGAAGAGTTCAGTAAAAGGGCCTCCAAGAATTATGGTCTTGAAGCAGAAAGAGGGGATAGCTCATATGAATGTACACCTTCAACTGAAGATAAAACAAAAACATATAGAAAAAGAAAACAGGTAGATCATCTTGAGGGAGATTTAAGAAAATCAAACAAGCTACCTTTCATGGGGAATCCAGAACAGGGGAGGAAGTTGAAGCATGGTTACTAGACATCAAGAAGTATTTCTAGGTATACAACTATTCCAACAATATGAAAGTTAGAATGGCCATCTATAATCTAAAAGGAAAATCCAGCATTTGGTGGCAAGACCTGAAATTTGCCAAGGATGTAAAGGAGAAACAAATGGAATGGTCTAATTTTAAGAAATACTTTAAGAAACAGTACCTATCTGAAAGTTACTATGAAATAAAAATGAAATAATTTTATGAGTTACGACTAGGTCAAATGGCTATGGAAGATCTGATAAACAAATTCCTATAATTACTAAGGTTTGTACCTTATATCCAGGAGGACAAAGTGAAAATCCAGCGGTTCCTAAGTTGCCTACTACAGCCCTACAAGGACAGAATCAAATTTGATAATCCCAAGTCCTTGAGTGAAGTATTCAGGAAAGATCGAATGTGTTACGACCAATACAAATAGTGGACAGAATTTCCCAAAGCTTGGAAGGACAAGAAACAAGACCGAATGAACCAGCGGAAGAAGGGATATCATCCAGCTCCTTATCAAAACATAGAAAAAATATTTCCTAGGAAAGATTTTCACTCCAACAATCCAAATATGCAAGGCGACGGTAAACTGGTAAATCTGGGAACAAAGAAGTTTGGGGACAGCACCCACGAACCATTAAAGTGTTGGGAAGGTGGAGAACCTCATCTAAGGAGGAACTGTCCATGTTTAAATTCAGCAGCCAAAACTATTGTTCACAATTTGCAGGAATCCTCAATGGTGGGAGATGTGGGTAGAAGCTTGCATTGGATAAATGCAGTCGTGGAGGGCCGACAAGCTGACCACCAGTCCTCTATGGTGGAAATTCAAAGTAAAATCAATAACACTCGAATTTGTGTTTTAATTGATCCTAGAGCTACGTTAATTTATATCACTCTTGGTATAGTAGAGTCAAATAAACTTAAGAAAATGAGACACGCAAAATCATGGTTGGTACAATCAGCAGTAGGAACAAAAAGGAAAGTGGTGGAGTTTATTTCTGATTATGAGTTCAGTTTAGGTGGTCAAAACATAAGGACAAATCTGAACATTCTACTGCTAGGATCTTATGATGTAATTATCGGAATGGATTGGTTAGAAAGGCATAAAGCAGTATTAGATTGTTATGAAAAGACACTTAAGTATAAAGAAGAAAATGACACCGCTAGGACAGCTCAAGGTATACAAAAACCAGTATCAGTTAGACAAGTTTCAACAATGCAATTCAATAAATGCATGAGAAAGGGTTATCAAGTTTACACCATCCAAGTAAAAAACCTGTTAGAAAAAGAAAAGAAAAAAACCAACTTGGAGGACTTTGTTGTTCTACGTGATTTCATAGATGTATTTTTTTATCAAATACCTGAATTACCCCCTAGAAGGGAGATAGACTTTTCTATCGACCTGCTACCTAGTTCAGCCCCTATCTCTAAAGCACCTTACCGAATGAGTTTGTCAGAATTGACAGAACTAAAAATTCAACTACAAGAATTATTCGATAAAGAGTATATTAGACCAAGTGTTTCACCATGGGGAGCACCAATCCTCTTTGTGGAAAAGAAAGACGACACTCTAAGACTATGTATCGATTATAGACAATTAAAAAAAATGACTATTAAGAACAAGTGCCCCTTACCTAGGATAAATGATTTGTTCGATCAAGTAGGCAGGGCAAAGATATTTTCGAAGATGGATTTACAATCTAGTTATCACCAAGTTAAGATAAAGGATGAGGACATAAGAAAAACAGCTTTTCGAACAAGATATGGACATTACGAATTTATAATTATACCTTTCAGACTCACTAACGTGCCAGCCACGTTTATGTGTTTAATGAATAGTATTTTCAGTCAGTACTTGGACAATTTCGTATTGGTATTTATTGAGGATATTCTGGTCTATTCTAAAACAGAAGAAGAACATGAAGAGCACTTAAGAATAGTTCTGCAAACTTTGAGGAAGCACAAATTGTATGCTAAATTCGATAAGTGTGATTTTTATCAAAAGAAAATACAGTACCTAGGACATGTAATATCTGCAGAAGGCATTGTAGTCGACCCTGAGAAAATAAGAGCCAACATGGAATGGTCGGTACCTAAGGATGTAGCAGATATCTGGTCATTCATGGGAATCACTAGATATTACCGCAGATTTATAGAGGGGTTTTACAAAATTGCTTACCCTATAACATCATTACAAAAGAAGGGGACCAAGTTCAACTGGTCACAAAAGTGTCAAGGAAGTTTTAATAAGTTAAAGGAATTATTAACAACCGCACCCATTTTAAAGGTAGCAGATCTGGGCAAAGACTTCATCGTCTGTGTAGATGCAAGTAAAGAAGGACTAGGTGGTGTCCTAACCCAATAAGGGCATGTTATTTTCTATGAGTCTTGAAAACTAAAGGAACGCGAGCGAAACTACGTCACTCATGACTTAGAATTGGTCGTTGTAATACACACCTTAAAAATGTGGTGACACTACATAGTGGGCAGAAATTTGTTGTTATTGACTGACAACAGCGGTGTGAAATTTTTGTTTAGTCAGCCAGACCTTAATGCAAGGCAAGCAAGGTGGCTAGCCTTCTTGAGCAAATTCGACTTTGAGGTAAGACATATCAAGGGTAAGGAAAATAAAGTAGTTGATTCTTTAAGCCGAAGAGTTCATGGGTTATTTGAAATAAATGTTAGTAGGGCAGAAAGCGATCTTGAACAGAGGATAAGGACTACAGGTAATAACGACAAGAAGTACACTCAAATAGTGGCAAAATTATAGGACACTACAAGGAATTCAAACAAATCAAATCTGAGTATTGATAAAAACAGTCTACTACGATTTAACAATAGAATATACATAGCAGATTCGGCAGAATTAAAGTTAACAGTGTTGGATGAAGTGCATAAGAAACCATATTCTGGTCATCCAGGATACCAGAAAATGATAACAACACTTAGAAAATTATTTTATTGGCCTAATATGAAGGGCGAAACAACAGAATACTTGGCCAAGTGTCAAGATTGTCAAGAGGTAAAAGTTGAACACCAGCATCCAGTCGGGCTATTATAGCCCTTACTGGTGCCGAAGTGGAAATGGGAGACTATATCGTTGGACTTTATTATAGGTTTTCCTAAAACATAGAAACAGAATGATTCTATTATGGTAATAATCGATAAACTTAGTAAGTCTGCACACTTTATTCCTGTAAAGTCTACTTTTAAAGCTATTAACATCGCCGAAATATTCATGAAAGAAATTTTTAGACTGCATGGTATTCCTAAAATGGTGATTTTGAATAGAGACGTAAAATTTACATATGCTTGTTGGAAAGAATTGTTTACAGGGCTAAATACTAATTTGAATTTCAACACGAGTTATCATCCACAAACGGATGGACAGAATGAACGAACAAACCAAATCGTAGAAGATATGTTCAGCATGTACGTAAGAACAAAACCAAGCAAGTGGGAAGACTACCTACACTTGGTAGAATTTGCATATAACAATGGGTACCAAACTTTGGCTAAAATGAGCCCTTTCAAGGTACTATATGGTCGAAAGTGTACGACTCCAATTAGTTGGGATAACCCAGTTAACAGACTCATGGTTTGACCAGAGATGCTCCAAGAAATGGAGAGCATGGTAAGAAAGGCACAACAAAACTTGAAAGAGGCACAGGACAGATAGAAAAGTTACGTGGACCAAAAAAGAAGACACTTGGAATTTCAAGTGGGGGACCACGTCTACTTAAAAGTCAAAGCCCGAAAAATTTCATTAAATCTAGGGAATTGTGCCAAGTTGGCACCCAGTTTTTGTGGGCCTTTTGAGATATTAGCTCGAATAGGACTCGTAGCATACCAACTTGTACTTCCAGCCAATCTAAAAATTCATAATGTATTTCATGTTTCTTTGTTAAAGAATTATGTTCATGACCCTACTCATATGATCGATTGGAACTTGGTGCAGGTGGAACTAGAAGGCGAGTTCCAAGCGGAACCTCTACGCATTATGGACCAGAGAGAAATAGCACTTTGAAAAAGAGTTGTCGCTCAGGTAAAGGTGCAATGGAAGCACTTTAGCCCTAACGAGACCACTTGGGAGTCGGAGGGAGATTTGCAGAAATCTCATCCCACCATGATCCAAGAAAGAAACGAACACAGAGAACAGTGTTTTATTGAAGGGGGAAAGGATGTGACATCCCCAAAAATAAATTGTTTTTTAAAGTTGGAAATTTCTTAGGAATTTAATTTTCGTTTTTGGGAAATTCAAAATTGGAAATTTTTTGCCATTTATGGCAATTCTGAATTTTGAATTTGGTTAATTGTAATTAATGATTATGATTGTTGGGCAAAGATCTGATTTGACCCAACCAACTACTTGATTATGACACTTGTATGAAATGAAATATTTTATAATTATTGTTGGAGGACAAATGCAACAGCCATGTTGAAATCAGTTGACCATGACTCCATGAGTGGGGAACATGTTGGAACTACCTCAAGGCTGATTTTTACAAGTGGAAAATCCATAATTTGGCCATGGGAAGCCCCTGAAATTATGGGGTTTGGAAAGCTGTGAAAATTCCAAAGAGGGAAAAAGACCTAGGCACTTTTTCTTTTGGATATATAGCATATGTGAGGAGGCAGGACGGTGCCTAGTATGCTGGGCAAAAATTATTGATTGCTTGTTTTTATGAACACTACTTGTTGAGTGTGAGGCAAGGAGAAGACTATTGAAATTGAAAGGCATTTGCTGAGGACGAGTTCTGAGTTATCCCTCATGGATTCATGGTCAAGCTAGGGGGTGAACAGGACAAGTGATTTGGCTGCCCTGTTCTAAGGTTGGGAGGAACGTGGTTGTTCCATTTGTTGTTCGGTGAATTATTCAGATATGTTCATTTCTCCTTCTTTATTTAAATGTCATTGTAAATTATTGACTAATACATTTCCATCTGTTCAAATATGATTGAAGTATTTCGTTTACTAAATTCTAGAGAATACCGTGAAAGTATGATAAGCTCTCACAGAATTTCTGTAGTTGTAGAGTAAAAATCCTATTAAGTAAACTTGTATAGAAATGAAATTTGAATGGGAAATGTACCAGGAAAAAGTATCTGTGTGAAGGAATTTCTACCCTTTTAATTATATTAGAAATTACTACCAGTCTGGCGTGTCTTATACATCTGAGTATGTTGTTCACATTTAAATAATCGTGTAGTGTCCATTATTCTGGAATAAATCTAAGAATTACAAAGAAGTACATACTACATTGTGTATTTACATTCTTGTAGAGCATCTCATGAATTTTGGACGATTACTCTACCATATTTAAATACAACTGTGTAAATAACTATATACATATAATAGAAGCCGACTGTGTGTACAAATATATGTATATCTATAGAGTGATAACCCCATGAATTGCTAAATTCACTTCTAAAAGTCTAGAGTATATATATATATATATATATATAGGTCCATAGATATTAAGGATGTAATGGAAGCGATTAAGCCTAACTGGTTATATTTCCAGTTCTGGAGTTATTGAACCAAATGAACCTTTCAACACAAATGAAATTCTGGAACAAAATACTAGTAGAGTGAAAGCTCATTTCTTTTCTTACTTAGAATTGAAACAGAGATTCTGAATGCATATTCGATAGGTTCGAATTTTATATTGTTGTTAGTGAACGAAGAATCGTGACAGCTATTGTGTAAAATAGGCATCAATAGAATAAAAGAAACGGCATATTTTATTTGGCCACAATGAAGTTATTTGGAGAAATTTACAATAATGTAGGAGTAACCAAAAAGTAAGGAATATACCTTCTGAAAGCATAAGGTTAATATGCACTTCGTTTTCCATAAATAATCTAATAGGATTGAATAACTAGCATACAGACAAAGTCAAAAACTTAATTCGTTCTGTATTTTCTTACTTTTCATTATACGAGATATAAGAGAAGAGTCTTGTATTTTAACATTAAAATATAATTCAAATCAAGAACCCGGAATTAGGGTATGTCTGATCTACGTAGCCATTGCGTTATAATCTTCCATATTGAATATTGTTACAACATTTGATACTTTTTCTAAATAGGAACTGAATTTTTAACTGTATATATTACGGTATTCAGACCGAGAAGCTTCAATATTATCATCTAGGATGATAAGCCCTAAGGAGTTTAAAAGGAACTCAAGTACCTTTTCTATGAAAGGGTGCCTGAAATTCGAGGGTTTGGAGGCCTCAACCCTGCAAGGAAACAAGTAAATTTCATTATTATTTGTCAATGGATAAAAAAGTTGCTTATACAAAGTAAACATAATTGAATCACTGAAGTAAAGTGTCTATAACAAAACAATTATAGAAGAATTTGTATTGTACTTAACTTGGGGCCTTAGCACAAGCCATCTCTCGTGGCATAACTGACGAAGTCACCCTTGAACTTGATGGGAGTAAGAGGCCAATGTTGATCTGATGGGTACCTCGCAAAAAAATCAGAGGCCCCATCATTAGGTCTCATTTGTGCACAGTTCTTAAACTTACATACCCAAAATAAAAGCAAAGAAAGAATGCTAAGGTTTAAATAATCCAAAAAACAAGATGAGATACATTAATACTTCAGTCCAAATATAAGAACCCAGTTAGGATAGTAGTCATGCATTTTTCCGAAAGATATAAGTGTCGAAAACTATAGTATTAAACTAACATATCACCAAAATGTATTTTCTCACCTTACACAGACTTCACCCAGAATACTACTTATGCCTAATACATTTCTTGAATGGTGGTTTCCACCCTCAAAATGATAATAACAATAGATAACGAGAAGGTGCCTTAGACTCGTATATTGCTTGTTACAGAGTATTTTTTTCCTTTATGAATCATTTGGGACACAGGGTAACCCCTTTACTTTTCTTAATGAATGAAAGTTACAGAAAGCCTTTTGAATGTTTCGGCTAGCGGGTGGCATGTCAGGATTCATCGAAGTAAAACACTCATTCTCAGCAGGGTTTCTACCCTATCAGGGTTTATTCAGAGATTAACATTCCATGAGGACTCACAGAGATTCTAAAATAGATAACAATAGCATTAGAGAAGGTAAATTTGTAAGATGAATAGAGGGATACTGTGAAACCATCAAAGAAGCACAACTTTTATCGGACTAATCGGTAGGTGCGGACACTAACAGATCTCCCTAGATCCACCTGGATCTAGAACAAAACAGGATCGGACATGACCCTTTCCCTAAGTTATGACCATTGAATTAGCTAGTAGGGAGGAACAAGTGACATACCTTAGTATCGCTTCCTAGGGTCTATGTTGTTCCTGCTTCGCTTCGGTGCTCTCATGAGGTCAAGGCCAAGACAACACAAACCAACCAAAGTGAAGATAGCAAAATATATTCAATCGTCAACTTATGTGTATGATCAAGGAATTACACAATAAAGTAAGAATGACTTTATGGGAAAAGTACATGTCGTTGTATCATATTAATCGAAAGTAGAAGATACAACCTAATCGCCTTGATGTCGCAAGCTTCCTTTTGGTGGCTCTTGGTTCCAACACACACACTTGCTCGATCCTTGTATTAAGAAGATCCAATTCCTCTTGATAGACTTTCTAGAGTCTCCAAGCTCTTGTTCAAGCTGGGTCCTTCACACAATTCCTTCACCAATTCTCCAATTAATCTTTCTTAACCTTTTCCATGAGAATCCCATCAATATATAGGAGAGGATGAGATGGTTACTTGGATGAGAATGATCCCACAATATCAGGGAAACCAGTAAAATAATAACCATTTGAATGCCAACCCATTCTCTAGAAGATTCCCTTCTAGAACCATCGAGACTTCATCTTTTTCTAAGCTTGATAACAATTTCGCACCCTAGCTATGTAGCACAGTGTGAGAATTTTGCACCCTAGCTAAAGGCAGCATGTGAGAATGGGTCATTCTCGCACCCTAGGATATAAGCAACCTGCAAACTCTCTTCAAAAATATGTTTTCTGAGAAGAGATGAATGTCACGTTTCTCAGGTGAAAGTATTTGTTAGGAGCCCGAGTACACCATCATTAATACACCATCCAGATGACCAAAATCATGGGTAACGGAATGCCCCCCAAAGTATGAGGTTGGAATCAGTGACAACCGAAATACTTTGTAAATTGCGTGTGTGTGTCAGAAACTAGGAGTGCACCTAATCGGAAACCTACAAACAACCAAGCATCTGTAGAATATCATACTAGTTCTGAGGTAGGCATTCCCATACTCAGATCACAGACGGATGACATTATAAGCATAGGTCATTGCCACCAATCATACACTGTGGATCCATGTCATCAAAATATAGCATAGCCACCAGGAATACACTATGGATCTATGCAAGAAAATTCAAATTGAGATAACATATCCACGAGACATACAAAGTGGATCTATGTGTCGCAAATTAGACATATTCCATCGCAACCTGGACAAAGAGATGATATCTAGGGTCTTCAATCCCGTCGCCTGAAAGTACGAATCTAACCATGTGATTACATGTGTTGAATTCGAACATGGTAGAAACCACTTGATTATCAATCATTGATGAAACCGTTAACAAGTGCGAGGGAAATCACCATTAATGTCAATGACTCCCAAGGTACACTAGTACAATCCACCGAATGTGAATGAATGAGTTGAGGTCGAACATCCAACGGAATCTTTCAATTAGGGGTCAATGATGTAAACCCACTATCGAAAGCAAGGAAACTTGCCATTGAGGCAAGCAAGTTCCAAGGTACCAAAGAATTTCTAAGTCTTGTTTCCAGATAATGAGCTGAAGTCGACGGAACAAAAATCATCACAGGAGGGCCTTGATGTATCCCCCATCAATGACACGAAATGAGTAACAGATTTTGAAGGTGAAATAGAGTATGATATAAGTTGGACTGGACATAGGGAAGGTCGACACGGAGAGAATGGACAATTGTAGATGGCCGACTCAATAGAGGTTTCAGATGAACTTCTCTTGAACATATGAATGACACGACCAATGATTTGGAAGCATTGACTTAGAGACGATGCAGGGTATGAACTTGTAGCAAATAGAATGACAAACAAATGGATTTCCCAAACCGGCTTCAAATAATGAATAGGGGGGTGTCATGTTCAAGAGCGACACTTACTGCCAATTAATATGAATACGAGAACACATCCCTTTCCCAAATTTTCCCCCACCATTTTTGGCAAGTACCTCTTTATTTTTACGCAAGATTGAGGAGGATAACATATGCTTGTTGATATAAGCTCATCTTTCAGATAAGTCCTTCAGAGTATGTTTAACAAACCCTAGGAAGGAGTGGTTCGGTCCCATTACAGGTTTGTCGATGTTTGTTTAACGAGTCCAAAGATAGAAAACTTGAAGGTTTTTCATGATTATAGAGTCTGGAAAAACACTTAAAAGAGAACTCTCTCAGTTCCTTTTTCGTAAAATAGTCTGATGAGACCGAAAAAGAGATAAATTATCACCCAACAGACGCTTTCTTCAAATACTTTAACAAGCGTGAAAATAGCAAGGTCGCTCGGCAATCTTTTCATGTTTAGAATGTCTGAAAAGAGCTTAAAGAGTAGTCCAAGGGGGTTCCTTTCTCGTATAACCTTGTTGAGCCCAAAAAAGTGATAAAAGTGTGCTTGATCGCGTTCTCATGTATTTTCAAGCGTGAGAACGGACAAAGACCAAGCTCGAGGTTTTGTACAAAAACCATAAAAAACAATCAAAAAATGCGATGAAGAAGAAAAAATATCCGCATCCCTGTGCATGAACATCGAAGTCATTATGCCTGCAAAAGTCGTACTCAAAAGGGTATTAGGCATTAGGTTTTAATAAATAAACAATTATAAAATCCAATAACAAATGGTAAAAGTAAATATAAAGGGGTAAAAGTTCTTTTTACCATAATCATTTTAACTTTACCAATATTTGAGCCCAAAACCCCTCTTTTGCCCTTGAATTTTGGTGCTCAATTGCGGGAGTTACAAGCATCCATTCGATGAACCGTCTCCGACAATGAGGTAAGCTACTTGTCCTCTACCTTTTCATGGTTTGATTTTTCATTTTCATTTGAAAAAAACATAGTTTTGAGTTTGTTTTGGGGGTTAAAGTTGCGCTCAACCATTCTCGCAGGACAACCACACGGGACCTGCGTGAATGCCTCATTCTCGCAGGTGACCCCAAAGGCACCTGCGAGAACCACAAAGTGGAAAAATTTTTGAAGTTTTTCTCAATGAAAAAGATACCAAGTGTTGAATAGAGTTACTAGCTTTCTTCTTATGCTTCTTATGCAGGTATTTGGCTATCACCATTGTTCTGGAATGGCGTGAAAGAGAGCACGAAGAAGATGATGCCATTACCAGAAATCATCCGGCCACCGTTGCTACTTTACGAGACTGTGGTCTCCTGAAATTTTTTCATATCCCGGGTATGAGGGCCCAAGTCAGGTTATTGGAGTACCTTGTGCATATGTGGGATCCCGACCAGCAAGTATTCCATGTAGGGGTCCACACATTGTCCTTGGATATTGAGGACATTTAATTCTTGACAGGAATGTCATGGCATGGGTACCACGCGAGCCTGACTGGTAGCAGAGGTGGTGGGCTGCCCATGAGTGAGCACTGTCGCTTGCACTGTGTTCCAAAGGCAGAGAGGAGCAAAGGGAAAGTAGCCATTTGGGGAGTGCGGGATTTGACCCTCCGCACTATTTTGTTCACCATTTCTCGTATGGTTGGGAGCGTTGCTCCTCACATGGATCTCCAGAGCTACTTTCAGTATGCCATAGAGTGTCATGAGCCTCAGGTTTTTAACTGGGCAAATGCAATGCTTTGTAGCATGAAGAGGCAGTTGACCAAATGCAGGCAAGGCGACCTGAAGAAATTCAGGTACGGGTCTTTGTTGGTGTCCTTCTTTCTTGAGAGGGTTCCCTTGTTGAGGCTACAGGTTGAGTGGGATTTACCGGCTCCAACAGATCCAAGAATGTTGAGGTGGTGTCAGCTCATGGCCCAGCATGTAGCTGGACCAATTATCAAATATAATGATGTCTTCTTCGACTGGTTGCGACTGCAGATGTTGATGGTTGATGATTATGCCTATGTCGGGTTATAATTCCGAGGAGTTCCAGACTTGGTCCTACCCGAGGGTTCTCAGTGGGGGGATCTTGGTAAGAAGTACACATTTTTTCTTTTTAAATCCTTTTGTGAATTTTATCATATGCAAATGTTTTTTAATGTTCATCTAGGGTCTAAATACAAAATTATTTTTGATGACACAAACGTGGGACCTTACCGACCTCCTGGTACTTCTCCTATTCAGCGACGAGGAGAGGTGGATCCAGTGCCACGATGGGACGCTGAAGATTATGAAGCGATGGAACAAAACCTAGAGGGTTTGACAGCAGACATTCCGGACATGCCCCTTGGAGAGGTTCCACGATGTTATCAGTGTCATACAGTAGGAGTGTCAGAGTCCATTGGTCGACTACTTCGTAGGGTTTCCCGAGCCGTCGTGTGTTACCGTGAATGTCATCCATGACGTCACTTTGTAGAAGCTATGAGCTTCAGATTTTGAAATTTTGGTCCTCGGACAGAACTTTTTTGTAAAAACTCTTTTGATTGTTATATATACATACGGATTCTATTGGTTTATCTTGTGTTGTGTGAAAATTGATGTGATTGATTTATAAATGACCCAAATGTTTGTCTAATACATAGTTAGCTAATGCATCAGTTAATGTATTTAGACGTCTAGGAATATGTTGATATTCAATATAATCAAAATAACATTCCAAGAGGCGAATTCGCAAATACACCCATAACAAAGTAGGACTTCGAATAGTATAGACATTACTTAACTGTAGTACTACGAGCTGCGAATCAAGTCGCACAACCAAATGACGGATTCCGAGCGAGATAGCATCAATCAACAATTTGATAACGGCGTTATACTTTGCAATATTGTTGGTCGCACAGTCGAGACACACACCTCGTAAGGAGACAAGTTCGTTTGTAGGGGTGTAAATTGCCCATGCAGCGGAAGGAAGGTTCTGAGTACTACGGCTAGCGCCATCAGTGAAGCCAATGTAGGGTAGCGAAGACTCCGACATCTATAAATAAAACACAACGTTACATAAGGGCAAAGACCAGATAAAAACAAAATCAAGCTACAGTGACAAACAAGAAGTATGATACAATAAAAATACAGGTACTCGTGCACAGGTGATCTTATGCATAGTACTTCTTCAAGTACAACCCATTTCTGGGTTCACTCAAAGGGATACCATCGTAATCTACTAACTCATCAGCCCCTTTTTCCAAAACTCATCTAATGATATAAGGACCTCGCCACATGGCTTTAAATTTTCCATCTCCTAGCATATCTCGATCTTGTTCATAGAGGAGAACGAGATCTCCTTCGAGAAAAATGTGAGGCTTGACATGTTTGTCGTATTGGGCCTTGACATGATTTTTTTGAGCTTCTATGACTAGGGTAGCATCGCGTCGAGTTTCGTCTAATCGCATAAGATACAATAGACGTTCTTCCTCAGCAGAAGTGTTTGGTAGGAGTTCAACAGCTAGTTTTAAAGAGGGTATCTCACATTCAATCGGGAGAATGGATTCCAAACCATAGACTAACCGGAAAGGTGTAAACCCAGTAGCAGACTTGACGGATGTCTGGTAAGCCCACAATGTCGAAAACAACATTGTGTGCCAACTTGTTTTGTGAATCCCTATCATTCGTCGGAGCATAGTCATGAGAACTTTGTTAATTACTTCGACTTGGTCGTTGGCTTGTGGGTAATAGGGCGTTGAGTTTTCATGGCGAAGACCCAACTTTTCAGTGAGTTCAAACATCATGAAGTTTCGAAAGTGGCTACCGTGATCAGTGACGGTAGCCTAGGGAACACCAAAATGAGCTATGATGTGATTAAAAATGAATAATGTTGCAGTCTTTCCAGTGTTGTCAAATGTTGGCATCACCTCGGCCCATTTCATAAAGTAATCTACAGCTACAATAATGTATCAATGCCCCCCGGTCGAGTGGGGGTGACATGTCATGAAATCGATGCCCCATTTCACAAAGGGACCAACAGATACCACAGGGTGAAGAGGAGCGGGATGTGACCATATCTTATGATTATAGGTCTGGCAAGCATGGCATTTTTGGACGGTGATTATGCAGTCATTAAATAAAGAAGGCCAAAAATACCTTGGTCGTAAGATCTTCTGGGCAGTAGCATACCCAGACATATGACCACCACAAGCTCCAGAATGGCAGTCATTCAAAGCTTTCTCGGCTTCGTCGAATGTTTGGCAGCGTCAAAAAACCGATTCAATCCCCCGACGATAAAGAGTATCCCCGAGGATAATATATTGACGAGCTTGGTAGCGTATTCAACGTCGATCAGTACTAGACAAAGTTGGCCAGAAAGTCTGGGTTTGGAGATATATGATGATATCGCCATACCAAAGATCATCAAAGATAATGAGGAAAAGGGATTCATCAAGTAATGAATTAGCTGCTACATTTTATGTTTCGGAATAGGGAAAGTCGCATATCAACTCAGCAAACACTGAGGATTTTTTGGACTTGGCGCGTTCGAATTCCAAGTCAAAATCTTGGAGTATCACGATCCATTTGGAGTATTTTCCCCCTAGCAATTGACGTGTGAGAATGTGTTGCATAGGGTTGCAGTTAGAAATCACTATAGTCTTGTGAGAGACGATATAATGTCAGAAGCGTTGGACGGCTTGGACGGCTGCCAAGGCCAGTTTTTCGACATGTAAATACTTGGTTTCGGTAGGCGTTAGACTTCGAATCAAGTAATAGATAACATGTTCGTCATTAAAATCATCCTCTTGGACGAGAACCATACCAATGTTGTAATCCAAGGCTACAAGGTAGAGGAAATAACCGTGACCGTAATCAGGGGGAAAGAGAAGTGGAGCATGTGTTAGGGACAATTTCAAAGCTTCAAAATATTTGTTTGCGATGGTATCCCATACGAACTCATACCCCTTTTTAAGGAGCTACGTAAATCCATGAGTTATCTCGACGTAATTTGGGATGAAATGATGAAGAAAGTTTGCTTTCCTCTGCAAACTTTGTAACTGGCAAAGTGTAGAAGGAGGAGGGAGATTAAGGATCGCCTTGACCTTTAAAGGATCTACCCTGATCCCTTGACGTGAAACAATAAATCCTAGAAGTCGGCCAGATTCCATGCAGAAAACACACTTGTGAGGATTCAAGTATATACGGTAACACCGACAGCGGACGAAAATGGCTCGGAGGTGGATTGGATGATCGACTCAGCACATAGAGTGAGCGGGTAAATCGTCTAGATATGGTTGCATGATGTGCTTGATATCATGGAAGGCATAAGACATAGTGCGTTGAAAAGTTACGCCAGCATTCTTGAGACCGAAGGGAAGTTTCCGATAGGCAAAAGTGCCCCAAGGACAAATAAAAGAAGTCTTATGTTGATCCTCGGGAACAATGTTGATTTGATTATACCCAGAGAAATCATCCATCAGAGAGAATATTTCACTTTTGGCGCAATCGTCGACAATATGATCGATAAAGGGGGTAGGAAAGTTGTCTTTGGGAAAAGCTTTGTTGATATCCCTATAATCAACGCATACACGGATTGTGCCTTGTTTCTTATCGATCAAGAAAAGATTGGAAACCCAGTCAGTGAGGGCCACCAGGTAACTAAAGCCGGCTTTGAGAAGTTTCTCGACTTTGAGCTTGATAGTAACCGCTTTACGTGGGTGAATTGGACGAAGGCATTTTCGGACAGGTTTAGCATCGGGGTATGTCTTGATATCATGTATCACAATGTCGGGGTCGATACCCAACATTTCTTCATAGCTCCAGGCGAAGACGTCATGAAACTCTTTGAAAAGGGACGTGTAGGTGACGATTTCGTCAGGGGAACATGAAGCTCCGATATGCACATTTTCAACAATTCCAGGTTTGATGGATATGTGGAGGGGAATAGTGGGTGAGATATTGCTTAAGTTCCCTTCACAAAACACATCGTGTGTGGATTCGGGAATGGTTGAGATGACGACAACGGTCGATGGGGTCGACATCCATTGGTAGTTCTCGATGGTATGTTTCTCCAGGAAGAGGATGGAACGATGATGTCCATCATCCCAAGGGGTGTCCTCCATGACAGAGATGATCATCTTGTCTATGGGAAAAATGACATGGAAAGGATCTGGAGATAACTCACCAAGAGAGGAGGTAGAAGGGGTTGTCGATTCGACTGGACTTAACGACATTTCGTTGCCATAATGAAGATGATCTCCAGGGTCAAGTACCATCCATGGGTCGTGAGACGCAGGAGTTTCATGAATCGAGGTGGAGATCATGTTGATTGAAGCAACGGACGAGCGTGGAACATCAGGTGGTGGAATGGGGAAAGTACCCATTAACAAAGATTCTTTGAGAAGGCCAACGTCGACATTCTCATAACCCGATGGGGTTTTAGCGATGAATGGTATGTTGCCAGTACGGGTATCTGAGTTAAAGAAGGCTAACTGGTCGACGGTGACTACCTTCCCTTGATGTGGGAAACGTACAACACAAAAAAGGGTCGACACAACTGCGTGCATGGAATCAATCCAGATGTGGCCAAGCAAAATATTGTAATCAAGAGGAGCGTCAAAGACTTCCACTTCGACTTGGACCGTTTTGCCTTCTAACATGATGGATAACAAAGGAAGGACACCGTAAGGCTTAAAATCGGAGCCATTGAAGGCTCTGAGAGTGTTTTGGGATTCATTCAAAGAGGGAGAGCCAATGGCTTTCCAGCAAGTAAGAGACATGACACACATCGAGGCACCCTTGTCGATAACGGTTCGACAAATGTTTTTGTTAGAGACAATCACTTGGATTTGGAACGCGAGTTGAGAAGGTAACCTTGGAATGTGATCTTCCAAGTCAAAAATTATTAAATTTGTATCCATCGGGTCCATTCCACCGATAGCTTTCAACAGCGCCTTCCGTTGTGTGGGACAACTTTGAAGGACTTCGAGGGATGACATCACAAAAGGTGCTTGGGCCAGATCTTCAACAATGTTGTAGTTCTAGGCAGCACAAGCATGAGGATTGAAAGCCGATTTTTGAATGATGCCCTTTGGGGGGTGTCAAAGAACTGTTTCAAGGCTCAGTCATTCAATATGAAGAGGATCGTTGGCAGGTGGAGTCGCTGGAGAGGGTTGTACCAATGAAGGGGGTGGGTAATCAATCTTCTCTTTAGAGGGAGAATAATCTTTGGCTCGAGTGGTGACTGCAATGTCCTGCTTCCTTGAATCGCCAGTACACATCAATACATAGGATGTAGTAGAAGGTGAGGGTTGGTCATGAATGACCAATTGGGCCTATTGTTGATATGGAAAGGGTTGGCACAAAACGGTCGGAGCAGGTGGTTTTGGGGCTCCTTGAAGGAACTTAGTGATCTTGGCGCGTCGTGGACAATCCTTTGTGTAGTGATCATCACCACGGATAAGACAAGGGTATCAAGGTTTGCGCTTATCCCTATCGTCAATAGGTGGAGTTTTGGTTCACTCTGCTTGAAAAGTATTTTTTTCCTCCTTATTCTTACCCCTTCCCTTTTTGGATTTGTTTTTACCGGTTGGGGTAGATTGAACCGCATTTACCTCAGAAGTCTTGCCGGTGGGAGGGGCAGGAGACGGATCATTTTGAACATTAGAAGAAGTAGGTTTGGGGTTGGTGCTTGAGGCGAAATGTGGTTGGGCATGGAAAGTGCCAATCACACCATCGGCTGCATGAGAAGAAGTTGGAGTACTTGAAGTGGGGGAAGTGGAAGGACGAGGTGCGTCAGGTAGTAAGTCGTAAAGGGTACCCATTTGTGAGTAAACGAGATCAAGGTATTAAGCAAGACTTATGGCCTGCTCTTCTGTGACCACTCCACCCATGGCGATGTCACGACTGATGTCTTTCACAAATGATTTTGTGAACCATTCTTCCAGCAACTGATTGGGGAGTTCGAGTTTGATGAGACATCGTCTCCATCGCCACTCATGAATGTGATCGGATATATGAGTGGCTTTGTTTTGTTTGAAAGAACTCAAAATCTCAGTCCCCGTTTCATAATGGATCAGTAATTGGTAGTGGGTGAGGAAGGCCATAGCTAGGGTGTTGAAGTCGGTGAAGAAACCTCGTGGTAATTCTATATACCTCTTCGCAGCAAAACCCGTGAGGGTCCGTTGAAAAAGACGTAAATGAATAGAGTCATCCATCAACGAGTTGGATGAGCACCAGAGGTGAAAATTCATGACGTGATTGTTCGGGTCCTCTCCCGCTTTGCTGTCGAATTTAGCGATGTCCAATGGTAGCTTGGCTGGTATAGCGGGCCATTGGGGAGAGTGACGAATTGGATCATTTAAAATTCTTGACAAGTCCGGGAGATCCAAAGTGGCCACGAAGGGTAACTGTCGATTCACATGTGGGTACTGGTGGCTTTGGGGAGGAAGCCCCGTCAGCAAAGCAGTCTGCATATAATCTGAAGACCCAGGCAGATTCGGTGGTGGTTGTAGAGGAAAGTAGCTCATGGGATTATATCCTTGAATAGGGACGTGAGTTTGAGCATTCGAGCCCCAAATAGGATTGGACGTACCTGGATATGGTTGGCCTATACTAGGGGGTATAACGGATGCAGCTGGAAGCTGTTTCCCCCCAGTCGATTGAGAAGTATGTTGTATCAGATGATTCCAATACTGGGCCAAGGATGGAGGTATGTTTTGTCCATAAGGTGGGGTCGGTGGGGTTTGTCCTCCAATCGGGGGTTGTGTTCCAATTGGGGGCAGTGTTCCAATTGTGGTTTGTGTTCCAATTGGGATTTGCGTTCCAATAGGAATTTTCCAGCCAAAGGGGGTTGAGTCAAACCTCCTTGGTGAAATTGTCCAACAACGGGAATCTGGTAATTTGGTGTAAATGACGGAATAGTGACACCAGGATTAATGCTACCAGTGAAGGACGAGAAAGGCACTCCAAAAGGGGGTTGAGGAAGTGTCGGAATGAAACTGGGAAGAGAGTGCCCAGAAGAAGAGGGGCCACCAAGAGTACCAGATGGGGTTTGCGTAGGAGTGGGAATGGAAGCATTCAATGCATGGTATCTGGGCGGTAGTGTCGGGGTGACACTGGGCGTGAGCGATGTGCGGATGGGGGCTTGACTAACCATGATAATATCGATGTGAATACTCGTAGTATCTGTGTAATGGACCATTTCTATAGGGATGGTCAAGATGTGGTCAAATCGCGGGGCGTCCGTACCAGGAAAATAATAGGCGATAGTAAATGGTACTGTGTCTGGGTTAGAGGTTTTGGAGAGCACAGGTGAGACGGTGATTTCAACGCCTGATTCTGCACCAAAAAGGTCCCGTATAAAAATGCACGTAGACCAAAAAGGATCTTGGCCCTCTATTCCTGGAAAGGGTCCAATCGATGATCCAGAAGACACAACAACTAAGTCTCCGGAAGAATTCACTCACATAATCTGTCTCTCAGAATCAGGGTGAAGTCGAAAGTCCTCTCGAGTATTGGTAATTCGAAAATGTTATAGAGAGCCGGTTCATTCCACTTGTGGCATGGTAACATCTTAGACTTCACTCTATTGAAGAGAGCCCTCAAATGAGCTTGTAGGCAGAGGTTGAGAACCTTCCATATGCTCTAGAGATAAACATTGCATTCTACGTGAATGACGTGGAGGATCTATTATGAACGAGATACAAACTTACGAAGAAAATCTTATGGTCACCTTGGGTAGACAAACAGCATGCGCTAGTAAACAAAATCTAGGAAACAATACCAAGCAAACAAGACCTTCTAATTTCGAAGTCACTAGTTGGTGATGAAATCCAACATCGCAACAACGAGATGAGAAGGGGCTGGGCTAGGGTGGAAAATTTACGCTGACGACCTGCTTAATGGACTTACACCCTGGTGCAATCTCTCACACATAATCGTGGGTATACCCTCCAAGGAGCCCGAGTGAGTTTGGCCAACGTCGATACTAGGTACCATGAAGACTTTCCCCTTCACAGTCACCTTGTGTAAGACCCTAGAAAGATAGGCCTCTAAGGTTACCACCGACAACAAGAAATCCTGGGGGGATAGTCAACAGTCTGATCCACATGCAAGGGCAGGGTATCTAGCCCGAAATCAACTCAAGAGGCTTCCACTCATCATTGTGGGTATACCTCCAAGTGACCCCCGTAATACGTGCAATCTCTACATTGATATCAACAAAGTAGGGTGAGTAACTTTGTTAATATCAATGCGACCTCAGGTTTGACCCTTGTGTGAGAAGGGCTTCCCAGGACAAAATGTTGTAAATGGAATTTGACACTCCTTAACACAAGATGCTATTGTGTGTTTTGTGCTTTGGAGAGTGTATCTCTCTACCTATTCCAAAGCGCTAGCCTAGCTAAATGTTGGTGTAATAGAGCCCTAGAAAAGAGTTACTAGTTAAATGTTACAATTGCGCAATGTTATTAAGGGTTGTTGTTACTCAAAGGAAGCGGAGATGAAACTAATGTTGTATGAGACTCTGACCCAACGATGCATAGATAGGAATGAAATATATCAATTTTTATTCAATGAATCCTATGTATGGGAGGGAAAGAGAAGTTTTCCAAACCAATCTTGAACTACGATACACAATTTCCTTTAAAATGCAATTTCAATGAATCACGCAATAATAACAATTCTCTATTGTTTCTTTTTCAATAATTTCAACAATTGATTTTCAATATTTTTGAAGACAAAAATGCTTTTGAAAGAAAAAAAAATTTCACTTTTCAAAAAGGACCTACACCATGATGGGGAAAGTGAGGAAAACTAAAAGCTAATGAACAAGCAATAAACAAAAACCCAAACCAATCTTTCAATGGAAACAAAAATGACAAGCAGACAAATCTAGTCTTTTCAATTGCATGAGAAAAGTAATCTTCCAAATAATGAGCAAATGAGAAAGACAAAGAATCCCAACTTTCAACCGATCGTGGTTCTTAACCAAACAAGCACTCAGATTCCAAAATCAGAGAGTATATCTTTGCCAAGAAAAGTAAAGAGATGAAAGTCGAGAAAAAGATGGACAAGAAGAGCCTTTGATTTCCTAAGATTGATCGTGCACAAAATCCAAAGACAAGAAAATATCAACCAATGGTCCAAGAAGTTCTTTTCAGACACATGTACTGATCTGGGCAGCTGAACATGCAAAAATATTAAATCCAAAATTTTGAAGAGAGGGTTCTCGGGCTATCAGTGTTACACAATGCGAGAATGGGTCATTCTCGCAGGCTAGCTTTGAGCAGAGTGGGAGAACCTCGCACTGGACCTAAAATCAAAGTGCGAACTCAAAGTATTCTCGTAGGCCACTATGGGGTTCAGTGCAAGAATATCTGAAACTAAGCAAATTGTTGAAAAAAGGCAAAAAAATTGAAGGGAATTCTGGACCCAGAGGGTCGATTAGGGTGTCCTGAAGACTCAAAGATTGATAGAAATGGAGAAAGGTAAGGCAAGAGAAAATGGCCAAGTAAAAACACCAAAAACCACAAAGAAAATGGGTTTCATCCCCAATGAAGTCTCCAATTTTGTTATCAGACTAATCGGTAGGTGCAGAAACTAACAGATCTCTCTAGATCCACCTGGATCTAGAACAAAACAGGACAGGACATGACCCTTTCCCTAAGTTATTACCATTGAATTAGCTAGTAGGGAGGAACAAGTGACATACCTTAGTATCGCTTCCTAGGGTCTCTATTGCTCCCGCTTCACTCTGGTGTTCTCGTGAGGTCAAGACCAAGACAACACAAACCAACCAAAGTGAAGATAGCAAAATATATTCAATCGTCAACTTACGTGTATGATCAAGGAATTACACAATAAATTAAGAATGACTTTATGGGAAAAGGACATGCCATTGTATCATATTAATCAAAAGTAGAAGATACAACCTGATCGCCTTGATGTCGCAAGCTTCCTTTCGATGGCTCTTGGTTCCAACACACACACTTGCTCGATCCTTGTATGAAGAAGATACAATTCCTCTTGATAGACTTGCTAGAGTCTCCAAGCTCTTGTTCAAGTTGGGTCCTTCACACAATTCCTTCACCAATTCTCCAATTAGTCTTGCTTAACCTTTTCCATGAGAATCCCATCAATATATAGGAGAGGATGAGATGGTTACTTGGATGAGAATGATCCCACACTATCAGGGAAACCAATAAAATGATAACCATTCGAATGCCAACCCATTCTCTAGAATATTCCCTTCTAGAACCATTGAGACTTCATCTTTTTCCAAGCTTGAGAACAAGTTCGCACCCTATCTATGTAGCACAGTGCAAGAAGTTCGCACCCTAGCTGAAGGCAACATGCGAGAATGAGTCATTCTCGCACCCTAGTATATAAGCAACCTGCGAACTCTCTTCAAAAATATGTTTTATGGGAAGAGATGAATGTCACTTTTCTCTGGAGAAAGTCTTTGTTAGGTGCCTGAGTACACCATCATTAATACACCATCCAGATGACCAAAATCATGGGTAACAACAACCCCATAGCCGCTAAATTGATTGTGCCAGAATGTAGGTACTGGAGTAAAAGAGGGTACTGAAAAGGTCTCGAGAGGGCTTGGAATCATTTATCAGTGAAGGAAATTCCTAGTAACATGTGTAATCAGGGTCACAAGATAAATAACTAACCACAGAAAACTAATTGTCAAAATAAAATCATAACCATATCTCTAATATAATAGTTCTTCCATTATAATGAAAGTTGAGTACTCTTTCAACTTGTAAGGTTACAGGAGGGTCGCGAACTTACTAGAGAAGACAGGTAGGGACGTCGAGTTCCACCTGGTGAAGCCTCTAAGCGTTCAATCTTCCCTTGCGAAGGAAAACGCAGAAGTGTTTTTTTTTTGGAAAACTGCGCGAATTTCAAATGAATGCTATCTAAACCTAAGAGAGTCCTTACTACGTAGAGCAAAGGATACTAGTACGATGGAAGGTAATGGCCATGTGATGGGGCAATAGTTGGCATGAGCCTATCGGTCAAGGGGTCAAATGAAACCATCATTTTTCGCATTCACACAGGATTTCATTAATGGTCGGATCAGAGTTTAATTTTCATGCATGTTGAGAACCTTACCTTCACATTGAAGACATATGAAGTAAAGAGGGTAAGTCCAGTTAGTATCTCGATTCGAAGAGAGTCATCGTTCAGTTGAGATATCGAGAAATTTAGTTAGGGTTAAACGAATTGGTTCAGATGGAATCTTATCATTACAAAACCTTTATGTAAATGGTAACTGACAGACCTTTAACCAACTATTAGTTACAAAGAACTTCATTCAGGGTCTTTGGTCATGCACAAATTAAATTCCAATATTTTATGTTAATCCAACATTTGCCACTAAGGGTGTACTCCCGACACCCCTGCATGGTGCATAGTACGAGTTTTGTTTAGGAAAATGGAGATTACTCTTGAGCACTAGTATAGAGGTGTTTTTCTAGGGGATTAATTTAAGGTAATAAGTCCTAAAGTTCCCCATAGTCTAAATCCAAGATAATATATAAATGTATATATGAATATTAGGATAACTTTAGGACTAATGTGAATGTTAGAGTGATGGAAGGTTATTCATTTAGGAATTATGTTCCTTGTATGTTAGACTGGAAATAAATGTCGGCATTGATAATCATATTATAAGAAAAAATCATCATAGTTTTACAATGGAGATAATTGCCACCTTCTCCTGATTACGAGTCTAATAATTGAATTTGGAGATTAATGTTCCTTAGAAAAAAAAATTATGATTAATTTGAGGTACATTACAGGTGTATTGGGCCAAGAAGGGTTTGTACCTCATTTCATGGGAAGATAGAGGGAATGTAGCTGGAAAACGATAAAATTCAAAACCATAACCTTTCAAATTCTTTCCCAAAGAGGTCTTTACAATAATGAAATGTTTCTCCAAAAAAATAAAATACCTACAAAAGAAAATACACATATATAAAAATGTCCTACTTGTTGAGGGATCTACACAAGTGTGTTACAAGATTTTCTTTACCCCTATGGCACTTTGTGTACCTCTCCCTTCAGGTGATAATGTGGTACTTCCCCCCAAGATTTATGTTACCCATTGGGAGTACCAAGTCGTTCTAGACATTAATTAATTGAAAATAAATGGGCTTGTAAAAGCGATGCATTGAAAATGAAGGTGCAACACACCCTCTACAAAGGAACCCATAAATTAGACAATACAAACCCTTGTATGTCATAAACCTCATGCCCAAAATGCTTACCCCCATCCACTTCATCTTCTCCACATGACCTAGAGAGGTTTCTGTAGATTTTAACCTTGTACAATTATTTACTAAAAACAAATTTTCAATAAAAGAACAAAAAAGATACAATGGAAAATACACACATTACATAGATATTTTTCCCTTGGAAACCCAAACCAAGAAAACTAGCATATTTTATATTCATTCACCTCATATATTTTTAACAATAAAATATGCATTTAAGATCATGTAGCATACAAAACCCTAATCTGATAACCCGAATTATTCAACAACCCTAATTCCTTAGCCAGAAATAGAAAACCATGTGCCGAAAAAATGCCCAAAAACAGACGTAAAAAACCACACAAAAAACACATGCAAAGAATATAACACATACCCAACATTCTCCCACTTGTTGTTTTCTTTGAATACATGGGGTTATAAGGTTACATAGTCAACAATCCATCAAAACAATGCCAATAGATCCTCTACAAAAAGAGAACTTCTCAGTGCTCACAGATTTTGTTAATGAACCCGCAACATTCTTCAAAGTGTCCACCTTCATCAACAACACCTTCTTTTCTTCAACCATGTCTCTCACAAAGTGATATTGAACATCAATATTCTTTGTCTTTGAATGATAAGTTGGGTTCTTCGCCAAAACAATTGCACTCTGGTTGTCACAATCTACCCTTACAACTTGTTGTACCAACCCAATACCTAAACACAATATTTGTAACCATTTTGCTTCCTTTCTTACATGAGCAGTTGTCATGTATTCAACTTTTTTAATTCAAAATACCAATACAAATTGTCTTTTAATCATCTAATGGATTTCTCCTCGAAACAGGTTAAACAAATACCCGCTTGTAGATCTTCTACGATCCATATCTCCAACCTAGTTTGCATCCACAAAGCCATGTATGTCCACCACTTTGTCCAAACCTGGGCTTCCTTGGTAGAACAATCCATAACTAGTAGTGCCACACAAATACATGAAAACTCTATTTACTATTGTCCAATGCTCCTTCCCTGGTTTTTACATATACATACTCGAAACTCCCACTGGCGCAATGTCTGGTCTAGTACAGATCATTGCATACTTCAAACTACCAACCACACTCGCATATGGAACACGAGACATGTCCTCCTCCTCTTCCTGTATCTTGGGACACTAATCTACAGATAACTTTACACCTATAGGAATAGGGACCCTGAACGGTTTACATTCATGCATAATAAAACTCTGCAATATTGTCTCAACATATTTTCTTTGATTTAACCAAATTTTTTGGTTTTTCCGATTTGTTTTAATTTCTATGCCCAAAATGAAATTTGCATCACCAAGATCCTTCATGTCACATTTAGAGGACAACTGATTTTTTACATCCTAGATAATCTCTATGTGGTTTCCTATCAACAACATGTCATCCACATACAAGACCAAATAAATCAAATGATCGTCGATTAATTTAAAATACACACAATGATCCTATTTGCTTCTTGTGAAGTCGAGTCCCAACATATAAGTATCAAATTTTCGATACCAGATCCTTGGTGATTGTTTTAAACCATACAGGGACTTTTTTTAGCTTGCATACCATCTTCTTCTTTCCCTTCACAGCAAAGCGTTCTGGCTACTTCATGTAGATTTCTTCTTCCAGATCCCCATGTAGGAATATTGTATTCACATCCATCTGTTCTACTTCAAAATAAAACACAGAAGCAACAGATAACATAAATCTAATAGAGATTAACTTGGCAACAAGAGAAAAAATCTCACCAAAATCAATTCCCTCAACTTGGGAATAACCCTTTTCTACTAATCAAGCTTTGTATTTCTCCACTTTTCCTTATGCATTCAGATTATTTTTAAATACCCATTTTCTGCTAATGGGATTTATTCCAATTGGCAACTCCACTAGATCCCAAGCCTCATTCTTATCCAAAGCTGCCATTTATTCAACCATGGTCGTTTTCCATAGATTTACATCCTATGAATCCAATGCCTCCCTAATAGTTTTAAGATCATCATCAGTAATAGACAAAGCAAAATTTGAATGAAAATTATGTGGAGTATACCTTTCCAGTAGCCTTTTTTCTCGAACTAATCTCCTCAATACTTGAGTATGAGGATCTTCTTCTTATGATTTATATTCTTCTGTAGAGTCCGATTCCTCATCCTTTGACTCAAACTCTATTTTCTCTAGTTCTTCCTTACTTGGTAGGACTTCATGTTTGACAACATATTTCATTTCTCTAAATACCACATCTCAGTTATACACAACCTTCTTAGTTTCTAGGTTCCAAATCTTATAACATTTGAGACCATATTTATACCAAATAAATATACACTTTCCAACCTTATTATCTAGCTTACTGGTGTTTTCCTTTGGAACATGAACATAGGACTCACATACAAATACCTAGATATGTCTGAGAGAGGGTTTCTTACTAGTCCATATCGCTTGCGAATTCTTGTCATCCAGTGATGATGAGGGTGATTGGTTGACTAGGTAACATGCAATAACTATTGCCTTACCCAGAATTATTTCCCTAAATCGGCACCATTGAGCATGCACCTTTCTTTTTTCATCAGCGTCATGTTCATCCTTTCTGCAACTCCATTTTGTTGAGGTGTATAAGGAGTAGTATTCTGCCTTGTTATACCACATTTCTTACAGAATTATTCAAATTAATTCCCGCAGAACTCTCCACCACTATCCATCCTCAGCACCTTAATTATTTTCTTTGTTTGATTCTCAACAATATCCTTAAACTCTTTAAACCTGTCAAATACTTCATATTTCTTCTTGAGGAAATATATCCAATTATTCCTCTAGAAGTCATATATAAATGAGACATAGTACACAAACTTTCTCAATGATGGAACTGACACAGGTCCAAACACATCATTGTGCACTAGCTGTAAAATTTCTTCTTCCCTCATTGAACCAGAGGGTAATCTTACCCAATTCGTCTTCCCATATACACAATGTTCATAGAAATAAAAATCCAAAGAGAAGTTATACATATCTTCAACCATACCTTTACCATGTAGTAGTCAAATACCCTTCTCTCCGATAAGCCCCAATCTTTGATGCCATAGTATAACCTTTTCTCCAGAGATTGTAGGATTTTTTTCTTCTTCAGCTCCAATATCAGGAACAATGCAACTATTACACCCATCACTAATAGTTCTTCCTTGAAAATTATATAGAGTTCCAATCCAAAATCCCTTCAGCAACACCATTTCTCCTCAAACCATCCTGCATGTTTCTTTTTCAAATATTGTTTTTACCCCTACATCTTCCATTTTGTTTACAGAAATCAAATTTATGGCCAATCCTATGATGTGAAGAATACCAAGAAATGTTCTAATCCTTCCATATATGAGCCTCAACTTGACTTTTCTTCATCCTATGATTTTGGTTGTGGAGTCATCACCTAGGAAAACATTACCTCCATCATACCTTTGATATTCATAGAACCACTCCCTGTGGGGAGTCATATGAAAGGATGCACCTGAGTCAACCAACCATACCTCATAATCTGCATGTGTGCTTAAATAAGCCAAGTACACATCCCCTCCTTCTTCCTTGGAGGTATTTTCTTCTATAGAGGGAGCACCTTCATATCCCTTCACTCTCTCAATGTTCTTGGATCTACATTGTTTCTTGAAGTGCCCTTCTTTTCCACATCTCCAACATACCTTTACAAACTTTCCAGGAGATTTATATCTACCCTTAGATTCAGATATCCCGCTTGAGGACTTAGATCTATTTCTTTCCTGGGAGCATCCTCTTTAAAATAATGCATATGTGATCTATCTTGCCATGTTATTCTGTCTCATCTCCTCTGACAACAAGGATGAGACCACATCATCAAAACTCAAGATAGTTATATTACTACATATGGCCACAACCAGAATATCCCATGAGTCTAGTAAAGAGCACAGTAGATTGATACACTTATCTTCATCTGAAATTTTAATCTCAACAGATAATAACTGACTTACCATAATATTGAAGGCATTTAGATGCTTTGTCACTGAGTCTCCATATGTCATCCTCTAGTTATATAGCTTCTTCTGCAAGAACGGTTTATTTACCAAGGACTTAGACTGATACAAGTTCCCCAACTTATCCCATAAATCCTTGTGTGTAGCTTCCCTAACACATTCAATAATATTGAATATGAGAGACACAATCGAATTGTGCTCTTCGCCTTTCGATCCAATTTTTTCCAATCATATTTTGACGTTCATGTAGGTGCAGTACTTGGATCCATCATGATCCATTGATCTTTGTCTACCAACAGATCTTCCATCTTGAGCTTCCATGGCTCAAAACTTTTCCTATTAAATTTCTCAATCTCTATTTTCGAATTCCTCGCCATTTCTTTTCACTTGAAGAAACAATATCGTAGATCTCCCACTGTAACAAGTCTTATCACAGTCCTGAGCCAAACCCCTTACCATAAAGGAGTCCCCCTAAAGTCAATAATTGCTCTGATACCATATGTAGATTTTAACCTTGTACAATTATTTACAACAAACATATTTTCAATAAAAGAACAGAAAAGATACAATGGAAAATACACACATTACACAAATATTTTTCCCTTGGAAACCCAAACCTAGAAAACCAGCGTATTCTATATCAATTCACCTCATACATTGTTTGCAATAAAATATACATATATTATCTTGTAGCATCCAAAACCCTAATATAATAACCTGGATTAGTCAATAACCCTAATTCCTTAATTGAGAATTGAAAACCATCGGCAAAAACCATGTGCCAAAAAATCATGACACTAGTTCTAACCATGCAAATAATATAACACATATCCAACAGTTTCCACCTAGGAAACACTCCTTGACTTAATAAGTCATTCACCCAATAGGTCACCTTGTCAACCCTCCCATACCTAAACTTGGAAAATTGCATAGGGTCTTTGAGCACTTGTTTAATTTGATGAGGCAATTTTTGATGTACATGCTTAGGTGGCTCTTATATTAAAAGTGATTTTACTTTCCATTATGATTTGACTTGATATCCTTGAAGGGTGCACTTGTTTGTATTTGCAAGACCTTGTTGGTGGATACTTTGGAGGAACATGCCCAACTTGGGCCTTCATTGAGGCAGGAAGCCCATATGTTGGATTCCATGAGCCACACATGGGGACCATCTAGATGAGAGAAGTTTCCTTTGGGGACAAGAGAAAACACCTTGGATAATTACATCTAGCTCTTTCAATCCCAATGACTTCATTTTGGTGGTCTTACACCACTTTTTTAGGCTTCACGTCATGCCTTGGGGCTAGGGCATGTGGTGGTGGAGGTATTTTGACAGACACTTGGCACTTTTGATGGGGAATATCCCTTATACCTTGGAGAGAAGACCCCGACGCATGAAGGGAAGGCCTTTGGAGGCCCAACGATTTCATCCTCAAGCTCAACGACTTGAAAATCATGAAAAAATGTCACCCTAAAAGGGCTTGACATCACCTCTAGCGTTTCTTTTGTGCAAATTCTAAAGTTAAATTCAAATTACTTTGTAAAGGGGAAAAATAAAGGGGGAATGGCTCCCTTATTTTGTGGTTTACCCTAATCTATGTGGACAAACACTTTTTAGGAGTTTTATATAAATAACGATCAATTTCATTTGATTTGATCATAACTCTCTCACTTGGAGGAGAGCTACTTAGCTGAAATTTTCTCCCCTCTTGGGAAATATCATTCTCTCTCTCTCTTATGCTATGGTTTATCATTTGTCTTGTGGATTGAAGTGGTGTGATAGCTCTTGGAGGCTTTCTCTCTTTCTATGGTGATGAAATTTCTTGGTAACTAGGGTTTTGTATTGCATGCTCTTGGAATTGGTAATAAAAATATGCATTTTGTTAGTTCTTATTTCTTGTTGCATGGTTGTTATTGGCTAGATCCTTGGAGGAACATAAGCGCATATACCCTTTACTAAGTTTTATCATTTTTTGTTGTTGAAAAGGCTATTGTAAAGGTTGCTAGGAGGAGTAAAAGGGCTTACACCCTCCTAGATTTACCTTGTTAGGGTTTCTCGCTCTAGTGAGTAAAATGGATTACACCCCTAGAGGGGTAGTATACCTAACCTAATTCAAGAAGACTCGATTACCCATTTTACAAGGAACTAATCTAATTTTTCATTGGAGAAATAAAATTGCTTGCATTGGGATACGTGATTTTGAGAGATATAGAAATTGTCTAAGTTGGAATCTCTTCTTGGTGCCCTAGGCTAACTTGGGCCACCAAGGCATCTTGTTTAGCCTAGTAACTCTCTTGTAATCATTAATAAAAATATACAACCATTAGGGCTGCAGCAAAACATACTTTATCTTTTACTTTAACTTGTTTTTCAACCGTGGAAATTTGCTCAGAAGCCACTATTATCGTTCTACTACTTATAGGCTAGTTTTTTGTCGGTTTACTTGCTAATTTTCGTGGTTGAAACTTACTGTTGTAGAAAATATTTGCTATAAACACTTGGTTGTTACAATAATTCTCTAAAAACACTATCTAACATCCCTCTTTCACCGTCAAAGATTGTGCTTTGGAAAGTTATGAATTGGTTTAGTGCTTCATTATCCAATAACTACTTGATAATTTTGATGGTTATTTCTGTAGTAAATAATTGGTTTCATTGTTGATATACATATTTGTTTACTTCTATAATTTAGGACAGCAAACTTCACTTGCTTGTCCATTGGAATATTGGGCTTGTATACTTGTTTTTCTCTTGTCTCGGGAAGGTACAATTTTCTTCTACAGACACTCAAGCATTTGGAAACCATTGACCATCACCAAGACTTGTTTCCAAGCCATATTCCAATTCTTAGATTTACTTATAGGGGCATCATCCTCCATACTCCACTTTCCATATCATTTCTCCCTAGGGTCACCCGGGAAACCCCCCTTGTGTAGGATTTCTCCTTCATGAAAGTGAGGTGATTACTTATCTAAGGTGACAATAGGTAGATATTCAAATAATTCTCACCATATTATGAATTGGGTCTATCTTTTCTCAACCTATAATTTGTGTGATAACATAACCCATTGACTGGGTCTTTGAGGCTAGCTCCTTTTGGGTGAGCCAGGATGTATGCGCCCTTAGTCAGACAATGGCGGACAATGAATGGGCCTCGCCAAATGGATTTAAATTTTCCATGACCCAGAGTGTCATGAGTGATGTTGTAGGCCAATACAAGGTCACCTTCATTAAAGGAGCAGAGTTTAACCTCGCGATCGAATACGGCTTTGGACCATTTCTTTGATTCTTCATTGTTTTGTAAAGAGGATCTTTGATCCTCATCGAGAGATTAGAGGGTGAGAAATTGTTGCTCCATCAAAGTAGTGTTGTTCAGGACGGTGATTTACAGTACGCAATGTGGAGATTTAATATTCTATGGCAAGTAAATATCAACCCCATAAACAAGATGGAATGGTGTGAAATCGATGGCAGTTTTGACTGTTGTGCAATATGCCCACAAGGCAGAAAATAGAATTTGGTGCTAGTTTGTTTTATGTTTATCCACAGTGCGATGTAGCATGGTTTTGAGGACTTTGTTAACAGCTTCAACTTGCCCATTTGATTGTGGGTAGTATGGTGAAGCAAACTCATGAGTAAACCCTATCTCGGTGGATAACTCTGTGAATATTTTGTTCTCAAAATGCTTACCATGGTCAGACACCAGTTGGAGGGGGACTCCAAAGCGAGTAATGACATGGTTAAAAAGAAGTGGGTTGCGGTGTTTTTTTTATTATTGAACATTGGTATGGCTTCGTCCCATTTGGTGAAGTAGTCGACAACAACGAATGTGTACTTGTGCCCATTGTTGGATGGGGGGTTGCAAGTTATGAAATCAACACCCTGTTTTAAAAAGGGTCCTGTCGTAATGACTAGATGGATGAGAGAGGTTGGTGCTCTGGATTTGTGCACATACAACTGACATTTGTCGTAGCACTTGATGGCATGAATGCAGTCAGAGAATAAGGTAGGCCAAAAGTAACCAACCCGAATGATTTTTTTTGCAGTGCACATGCTAGATAGGTGGCTTCAACATGTGCCACTATGGCATTCATTGAGGAATTTCTCTGCATCTTGTATGTTGAGGCAATGATGGATTATAGTTTTTTCCCCTTATGCAATAGAGGACATCTCCTATGAGGATATATCGAGGGGTCTAATGACAGATGCATCATCGATTGTCTCAGAGAGAGATGAGGATCAAATTTTTACATGTGAAGGTACACAAGCATGTCTCCATACCATGGGTCATATGATGAGATGAAGAATAAGTGTTCATCCAATAATTTCTCATTGACGAGTGTGTCGTTTGACTATGTTGGGAGATCTACTATCAGTTCTGTGAGGATGAGGGATTTCTTTCTTTTGGGAGTTGTGAACTCTAGATCGTATTCTTAAAGGATGACAATCCAATGGGTGAATTCACCATTGATATGTTGTTGAATGAGAAAGAATTGCATTGGATTGGAATCTTCCACGACCCTGGTAATTCGAAGCAAGATATAGTGGCACAATTTTTGGACTGCAAGGATGATCGCCAGGGATAAATTTTCTTCGTGATTGTATTTTAGAGGTGGCCTGGAGAGGTTCTTACTAATATAGTAAATGACATGCTCACTTTGGTAATCACCTATTTGGAATAAAACTCCTACAATTGATACCTCATAGGATGAAAGATATAGGATGTAATCCCCATCAAAGTCGGGGGGACTAATCAAGAGTGCATTGCTAAGTTCTTCTTTGAGGGAGTCAAAATTAGCTTGGGCATGT
>ML797732.1:74855-89635 GCA_009831015.1 Picea engelmannii
GAATTATTCAACAACCCTAATTCCTTAGCCAGAAATAGAAAACCATGTGCCGAAAAAATGCCCAAAAACAGACGTAAAAAACCACACAAAAAACACATGCAAAGAATATAACACATACCCAACATTCTCCCACTTGTTGTTTTCTTTGAATACATGGGGTTATAAGGTTACATAGTCAACAATCCATCAAAACAATGCCAATAGATCCTCTACAAAAAGAGAACTTCTCAGTGCTCACAGATTTTGTTAATGAACCCGCAACATTCTTCAAAGTGTCCACCTTCATCAACAACACCTTCTTTTCTTCAACCATGTCTCTCACAAAGTGATATTGAACATCAATATTCTTTGTCTTTGAATGATAAGTTGGGTTCTTCGCCAAAACAATTGCACTCTGGTTGTCACAATCTACCCTTACAACTTGTTGTACCAACCCAATACCTAAACACAATATTTGTAACCATTTTGCTTCCTTTCTTACATGAGCAGTTGTCATGTATTCAACTTTTTTAATTCAAAATACCAATACAAATTGTCTTTTAATCATCTAATGGATTTCTCCTCGAAACAGGTTAAACAAATACCCGCTTGTAGATCTTCTACGATCCATATCTCCAACCTAGTTTGCATCCACAAAGCCATGTATGTCCACCACTTTGTCCAAACCTGGGCTTCCTTGGTAGAACAATCCATAACTAGTAGTGCCACACAAATACATGAAAACTCTATTTACTATTGTCCAATGCTCCTTCCCTGGTTTTTACATATACATACTCGAAACTCCCACTGGCGCAATGTCTGGTCTAGTACAGATCATTGCATACTTCAAACTACCAACCACACTCGCATATGGAACACGAGACATGTCCTCCTCCTCTTCCTGTATCTTGGGACACTAATCTACAGATAACTTTACACCTATAGGAATAGGGACCCTGAACGGTTTACATTCATGCATAATAAAACTCTGCAATATTGTCTCAACATATTTTCTTTGATTTAACCAAATTTTTTGGTTTTTCCGATTTGTTTTAATTTCTATGCCCAAAATGAAATTTGCATCACCAAGATCCTTCATGTCACATTTAGAGGACAACTGATTTTTTACATCCTAGATAATCTCTATGTGGTTTCCTATCAACAACATGTCATCCACATACAAGACCAAATAAATCAAATGATCGTCGATTAATTTAAAATACACACAATGATCCTATTTGCTTCTTGTGAAGTCGAGTCCCAACATATAAGTATCAAATTTTCGATACCAGATCCTTGGTGATTGTTTTAAACCATACAGGGACTTTTTTTAGCTTGCATACCATCTTCTTCTTTCCCTTCACAGCAAAGCGTTCTGGCTACTTCATGTAGATTTCTTCTTCCAGATCCCCATGTAGGAATATTGTATTCACATCCATCTGTTCTACTTCAAAATAAAACACAGAAGCAACAGATAACATAAATCTAATAGAGATTAACTTGGCAACAAGAGAAAAAATCTCACCAAAATCAATTCCCTCAACTTGGGAATAACCCTTTTCTACTAATCAAGCTTTGTATTTCTCCACTTTTCCTTATGCATTCAGATTATTTTTAAATACCCATTTTCTGCTAATGGGATTTATTCCAATTGGCAACTCCACTAGATCCCAAGCCTCATTCTTATCCAAAGCTGCCATTTATTCAACCATGGTCGTTTTCCATAGATTTACATCCTATGAATCCAATGCCTCCCTAATAGTTTTAAGATCATCATCAGTAATAGACAAAGCAAAATTTGAATGAAAATTATGTGGAGTATACCTTTCCAGTAGCCTTTTTTCTCGAACTAATCTCCTCAATACTTGAGTATGAGGATCTTCTTCTTATGATTTATATTCTTCTGTAGAGTCCGATTCCTCATCCTTTGACTCAAACTCTATTTTCTCTAGTTCTTCCTTACTTGGTAGGACTTCATGTTTGACAACATATTTCATTTCTCTAAATACCACATCTCAGTTATACACAACCTTCTTAGTTTCTAGGTTCCAAATCTTATAACATTTGAGACCATATTTATACCAAATAAATATACACTTTCCAACCTTATTATCTAGCTTACTGGTGTTTTCCTTTGGAACATGAACATAGGACTCACATACAAATACCTAGATATGTCTGAGAGAGGGTTTCTTACTAGTCCATATCGCTTGCGAATTCTTGTCATCCAGTGATGATGAGGGTGATTGGTTGACTAGGTAACATGCAATAACTATTGCCTTACCCAGAATTATTTCCCTAAATCGGCACCATTGAGCATGCACCTTTCTTTTTTCATCAGCGTCATGTTCATCCTTTCTGCAACTCCATTTTGTTGAGGTGTATAAGGAGTAGTATTCTGCCTTGTTATACCACATTTCTTACAGAATTATTCAAATTAATTCCCGCAGAACTCTCCACCACTATCCATCCTCAGCACCTTAATTATTTTCTTTGTTTGATTCTCAACAATATCCTTAAACTCTTTAAACCTGTCAAATACTTCATATTTCTTCTTGAGGAAATATATCCAATTATTCCTCTAGAAGTCATATATAAATGAGACATAGTACACAAACTTTCTCAATGATGGAACTGACACAGGTCCAAACACATCATTGTGCACTAGCTGTAAAATTTCTTCTTCCCTCATTGAACCAGAGGGTAATCTTACCCAATTCGTCTTCCCATATACACAATGTTCATAGAAATAAAAATCCAAAGAGAAGTTATACATATCTTCAACCATACCTTTACCATGTAGTAGTCAAATACCCTTCTCTCCGATAAGCCCCAATCTTTGATGCCATAGTATAACCTTTTCTCCAGAGATTGTAGGATTTTTTTCTTCTTCAGCTCCAATATCAGGAACAATGCAACTATTACACCCATCACTAATAGTTCTTCCTTGAAAATTATATAGAGTTCCAATCCAAAATCCCTTCAGCAACACCATTTCTCCTCAAACCATCCTGCATGTTTCTTTTTCAAATATTGTTTTTACCCCTACATCTTCCATTTTGTTTACAGAAATCAAATTTATGGCCAATCCTATGATGTGAAGAATACCAAGAAATGTTCTAATCCTTCCATATATGAGCCTCAACTTGACTTTTCTTCATCCTATGATTTTGGTTGTGGAGTCATCACCTAGGAAAACATTACCTCCATCATACCTTTGATATTCATAGAACCACTCCCTGTGGGGAGTCATATGAAAGGATGCACCTGAGTCAACCAACCATACCTCATAATCTGCATGTGTGCTTAAATAAGCCAAGTACACATCCCCTCCTTCTTCCTTGGAGGTATTTTCTTCTATAGAGGGAGCACCTTCATATCCCTTCACTCTCTCAATGTTCTTGGATCTACATTGTTTCTTGAAGTGCCCTTCTTTTCCACATCTCCAACATACCTTTACAAACTTTCCAGGAGATTTATATCTACCCTTAGATTCAGATATCCCGCTTGAGGACTTAGATCTATTTCTTTCCTGGGAGCATCCTCTTTAAAATAATGCATATGTGATCTATCTTGCCATGTTATTCTGTCTCATCTCCTCTGACAACAAGGATGAGACCACATCATCAAAACTCAAGATAGTTATATTACTACATATGGCCACAACCAGAATATCCCATGAGTCTAGTAAAGAGCACAGTAGATTGATACACTTATCTTCATCTGAAATTTTAATCTCAACAGATAATAACTGACTTACCATAATATTGAAGGCATTTAGATGCTTTGTCACTGAGTCTCCATATGTCATCCTCTAGTTATATAGCTTCTTCTGCAAGAACGGTTTATTTACCAAGGACTTAGACTGATACAAGTTCCCCAACTTATCCCATAAATCCTTGTGTGTAGCTTCCCTAACACATTCAATAATATTGAATATGAGAGACACAATCGAATTGTGCTCTTCGCCTTTCGATCCAATTTTTTCCAATCATATTTTGACGTTCATGTAGGTGCAGTACTTGGATCCATCATGATCCATTGATCTTTGTCTACCAACAGATCTTCCATCTTGAGCTTCCATGGCTCAAAACTTTTCCTATTAAATTTCTCAATCTCTATTTTCGAATTCCTCGCCATTTCTTTTCACTTGAAGAAACAATATCGTAGATCTCCCACTGTAACAAGTCTTATCACAGTCCTGAGCCAAACCCCTTACCATAAAGGAGTCCCCCTAAAGTCAATAATTGCTCTGATACCATATGTAGATTTTAACCTTGTACAATTATTTACAACAAACATATTTTCAATAAAAGAACAGAAAAGATACAATGGAAAATACACACATTACACAAATATTTTTCCCTTGGAAACCCAAACCTAGAAAACCAGCGTATTCTATATCAATTCACCTCATACATTGTTTGCAATAAAATATACATATATTATCTTGTAGCATCCAAAACCCTAATATAATAACCTGGATTAGTCAATAACCCTAATTCCTTAATTGAGAATTGAAAACCATCGGCAAAAACCATGTGCCAAAAAATCATGACACTAGTTCTAACCATGCAAATAATATAACACATATCCAACAGTTTCCACCTAGGAAACACTCCTTGACTTAATAAGTCATTCACCCAATAGGTCACCTTGTCAACCCTCCCATACCTAAACTTGGAAAATTGCATAGGGTCTTTGAGCACTTGTTTAATTTGATGAGGCAATTTTTGATGTACATGCTTAGGTGGCTCTTATATTAAAAGTGATTTTACTTTCCATTATGATTTGACTTGATATCCTTGAAGGGTGCACTTGTTTGTATTTGCAAGACCTTGTTGGTGGATACTTTGGAGGAACATGCCCAACTTGGGCCTTCATTGAGGCAGGAAGCCCATATGTTGGATTCCATGAGCCACACATGGGGACCATCTAGATGAGAGAAGTTTCCTTTGGGGACAAGAGAAAACACCTTGGATAATTACATCTAGCTCTTTCAATCCCAATGACTTCATTTTGGTGGTCTTACACCACTTTTTTAGGCTTCACGTCATGCCTTGGGGCTAGGGCATGTGGTGGTGGAGGTATTTTGACAGACACTTGGCACTTTTGATGGGGAATATCCCTTATACCTTGGAGAGAAGACCCCGACGCATGAAGGGAAGGCCTTTGGAGGCCCAACGATTTCATCCTCAAGCTCAACGACTTGAAAATCATGAAAAAATGTCACCCTAAAAGGGCTTGACATCACCTCTAGCGTTTCTTTTGTGCAAATTCTAAAGTTAAATTCAAATTACTTTGTAAAGGGGAAAAATAAAGGGGGAATGGCTCCCTTATTTTGTGGTTTACCCTAATCTATGTGGACAAACACTTTTTAGGAGTTTTATATAAATAACGATCAATTTCATTTGATTTGATCATAACTCTCTCACTTGGAGGAGAGCTACTTAGCTGAAATTTTCTCCCCTCTTGGGAAATATCATTCTCTCTCTCTCTTATGCTATGGTTTATCATTTGTCTTGTGGATTGAAGTGGTGTGATAGCTCTTGGAGGCTTTCTCTCTTTCTATGGTGATGAAATTTCTTGGTAACTAGGGTTTTGTATTGCATGCTCTTGGAATTGGTAATAAAAATATGCATTTTGTTAGTTCTTATTTCTTGTTGCATGGTTGTTATTGGCTAGATCCTTGGAGGAACATAAGCGCATATACCCTTTACTAAGTTTTATCATTTTTTGTTGTTGAAAAGGCTATTGTAAAGGTTGCTAGGAGGAGTAAAAGGGCTTACACCCTCCTAGATTTACCTTGTTAGGGTTTCTCGCTCTAGTGAGTAAAATGGATTACACCCCTAGAGGGGTAGTATACCTAACCTAATTCAAGAAGACTCGATTACCCATTTTACAAGGAACTAATCTAATTTTTCATTGGAGAAATAAAATTGCTTGCATTGGGATACGTGATTTTGAGAGATATAGAAATTGTCTAAGTTGGAATCTCTTCTTGGTGCCCTAGGCTAACTTGGGCCACCAAGGCATCTTGTTTAGCCTAGTAACTCTCTTGTAATCATTAATAAAAATATACAACCATTAGGGCTGCAGCAAAACATACTTTATCTTTTACTTTAACTTGTTTTTCAACCGTGGAAATTTGCTCAGAAGCCACTATTATCGTTCTACTACTTATAGGCTAGTTTTTTGTCGGTTTACTTGCTAATTTTCGTGGTTGAAACTTACTGTTGTAGAAAATATTTGCTATAAACACTTGGTTGTTACAATAATTCTCTAAAAACACTATCTAACATCCCTCTTTCACCGTCAAAGATTGTGCTTTGGAAAGTTATGAATTGGTTTAGTGCTTCATTATCCAATAACTACTTGATAATTTTGATGGTTATTTCTGTAGTAAATAATTGGTTTCATTGTTGATATACATATTTGTTTACTTCTATAATTTAGGACAGCAAACTTCACTTGCTTGTCCATTGGAATATTGGGCTTGTATACTTGTTTTTCTCTTGTCTCGGGAAGGTACAATTTTCTTCTACAGACACTCAAGCATTTGGAAACCATTGACCATCACCAAGACTTGTTTCCAAGCCATATTCCAATTCTTAGATTTACTTATAGGGGCATCATCCTCCATACTCCACTTTCCATATCATTTCTCCCTAGGGTCACCCGGGAAACCCCCCTTGTGTAGGATTTCTCCTTCATGAAAGTGAGGTGATTACTTATCTAAGGTGACAATAGGTAGATATTCAAATAATTCTCACCATATTATGAATTGGGTCTATCTTTTCTCAACCTATAATTTGTGTGATAACATAACCCATTGACTGGGTCTTTGAGGCTAGCTCCTTTTGGGTGAGCCAGGATGTATGCGCCCTTAGTCAGACAATGGCGGACAATGAATGGGCCTCGCCAAATGGATTTAAATTTTCCATGACCCAGAGTGTCATGAGTGATGTTGTAGGCCAATACAAGGTCACCTTCATTAAAGGAGCAGAGTTTAACCTCGCGATCGAATACGGCTTTGGACCATTTCTTTGATTCTTCATTGTTTTGTAAAGAGGATCTTTGATCCTCATCGAGAGATTAGAGGGTGAGAAATTGTTGCTCCATCAAAGTAGTGTTGTTCAGGACGGTGATTTACAGTACGCAATGTGGAGATTTAATATTCTATGGCAAGTAAATATCAACCCCATAAACAAGATGGAATGGTGTGAAATCGATGGCAGTTTTGACTGTTGTGCAATATGCCCACAAGGCAGAAAATAGAATTTGGTGCTAGTTTGTTTTATGTTTATCCACAGTGCGATGTAGCATGGTTTTGAGGACTTTGTTAACAGCTTCAACTTGCCCATTTGATTGTGGGTAGTATGGTGAAGCAAACTCATGAGTAAACCCTATCTCGGTGGATAACTCTGTGAATATTTTGTTCTCAAAATGCTTACCATGGTCAGACACCAGTTGGAGGGGGACTCCAAAGCGAGTAATGACATGGTTAAAAAGAAGTGGGTTGCGGTGTTTTTTTTATTATTGAACATTGGTATGGCTTCGTCCCATTTGGTGAAGTAGTCGACAACAACGAATGTGTACTTGTGCCCATTGTTGGATGGGGGGTTGCAAGTTATGAAATCAACACCCTGTTTTAAAAAGGGTCCTGTCGTAATGACTAGATGGATGAGAGAGGTTGGTGCTCTGGATTTGTGCACATACAACTGACATTTGTCGTAGCACTTGATGGCATGAATGCAGTCAGAGAATAAGGTAGGCCAAAAGTAACCAACCCGAATGATTTTTTTTGCAGTGCACATGCTAGATAGGTGGCTTCAACATGTGCCACTATGGCATTCATTGAGGAATTTCTCTGCATCTTGTATGTTGAGGCAATGATGGATTATAGTTTTTTCCCCTTATGCAATAGAGGACATCTCCTATGAGGATATATCGAGGGGTCTAATGACAGATGCATCATCGATTGTCTCAGAGAGAGATGAGGATCAAATTTTTACATGTGAAGGTACACAAGCATGTCTCCATACCATGGGTCATATGATGAGATGAAGAATAAGTGTTCATCCAATAATTTCTCATTGACGAGTGTGTCGTTTGACTATGTTGGGAGATCTACTATCAGTTCTGTGAGGATGAGGGATTTCTTTCTTTTGGGAGTTGTGAACTCTAGATCGTATTCTTAAAGGATGACAATCCAATGGGTGAATTCACCATTGATATGTTGTTGAATGAGAAAGAATTGCATTGGATTGGAATCTTCCACGACCCTGGTAATTCGAAGCAAGATATAGTGGCACAATTTTTGGACTGCAAGGATGATCGCCAGGGATAAATTTTCTTCGTGATTGTATTTTAGAGGTGGCCTGGAGAGGTTCTTACTAATATAGTAAATGACATGCTCACTTTGGTAATCACCTATTTGGAATAAAACTCCTACAATTGATACCTCATAGGATGAAAGATATAGGATGTAATCCCCATCAAAGTCGGGGGGACTAATCAAGAGTGCATTGCTAAGTTCTTCTTTGAGGGAGTCAAAATTAGCTTGGGCATGTTCTTCCCAATGGAATGAGATATCATGCCACAGTAGGCATAAGAACCCATGAGCGTGAATGGCATAATCAGGGATGAATCAATGCAGGAAAATGGCCTTTCCTTGTAGGCTTTGCAGTCGGTACAAATTTTTGGGGAGAGGAATTTCATCGATTGCTTGGATTTTTAGGGGGTCCACTATGATTCCTTGTTGAGAAACAATAAAACCCATAATACATTCAATTGTGGCACAAAAAACACATTTGAGGGGGTTTAATCGAATAATGTACTTACGACATCATTGAAAGACAAGCCATAAGTCCTCTAAGTGTTGCGATTGCTTTTTGGAGTGAGCGGTGAGATCGTCCAAATATGCTCATATGATGTGAGAAAGATCGTGAAAAACATAGGTCATTTCCCTTTGAAAAATGGCACCTATGATTTTTAGCCCAAATGGCATGACGTGATAGACGAAGGTGCCCCAATGTGTAGTGAGTGCAATTTTTTATTGGTTTTCATGTCAAATTTGGATCTAGTTATAGCTAGAGAATTTGTCTATTAATGAAAGGAATTCATGGACGACACAGTCATCGAATGGCATGATTGATGAAGGGTGTTGGGAATTTCTCCTTGTGACAGGATTGATTGATGTCTTGTAAATTGGTGCAGGCCCGAATAGTTCCATGTTTCTTGTTGATGGGAATAAGGTTTGAGACCCAAGACGTGTAAACAATGGGGTAGATAAACCGAACATAACGAAATTTATCAATCTCATCTTCAATAGTTATGGCCTTTGATGGGTGAAAAGGTAATTTTTTTTACAAATGGGGCTGATATGTGGCCATGTTTCGAAGCGGTGTTCGACAATGAATGGATATGATCCATGCATTTCCATGTATGACCATGAGAAAACATATTGGAACTCCTAAAAGAGGGATTTGTAAGTTGTGATCTCTTCAAGAGAGAAAACGGAGCTAAGAGTGATTTCTTAAAATACACCTGGTTTGACTGAGACGTCAACTTTGATTATAGGATATATGTTAGACGTGTTTCCTTCTTCAAAAGAGTCAGGTGTGAGGATTGGGTTTTTTAACCAATTCACATGTCCGAGAGGATGAAATCCCCGGTTTCAATCACAAAAACCTGAGTGTTTAGGCGGGGTTGAAATTCTTCTTGTGCTAAGAAGCAATATTGGTGGTGCAGGGAATTCCTAGGACAATTTGTTGTTGTTGTGTCCTCTAAGATATCTTATTCTAATTGGAAGATGAACAAACATGATGGGTCAACATATGCCTGAGCATGTTGAGTTGGTTTGATGGCGTCCAATTTATGATTTAATTTTGTGGTGATTTTTTCATCTATGGAAGGTGTAGAAGATGTGGATGGGTGGTCATCGTTTCCTTTCAGTGTAAGTGGACCGGTAGGAGGAAGTGGAGGGACTTCACTAGATGACATGAACCATATATCCACACACGTGTGTCGACTATATATGATTGGGGGAGGAAGGATCTCATTGACAAGACTTACAAGTGAATTAAGTGGGTTCGACAAGAAGTCTTTTGACCATCGTCGTATACATATGGTTGGTGGTGCCACATGTATAGATCCTTGTTTTGTCAATGGGATTACATGGAGTTTGTAACACATTATTTTGTGGAGGAAGTGAAACTTGAAGGGAATTTCAAATATTTTGAAGGTTAATCATACGACAACTCTCATATTTGATAATGAGAGGGCACATGTACATGAAATGGTCCATTTAGTGGCACAATGCACAAGGAAATATCATCCTTTCATTTACTGACATGGAGATATAATGGATGTAAGTAATGTTAGTGGAAGTGGGGGGCTTGAGATGGATTAGGAAATTATGTTCGTCACATTGCTACTAGGGTCTTCTGAAATTGAGGGATATTTGGACAATAATGGGTGTAATGGCCATATTGTGAGTAGATGGAACATGCATGTTTGGTACAAACACCCTTTTGTATGGATGAATAAGGTTATGTGGTTGTGGGTGTCACTATCAAGGTAGGCAATAAGGGTGATGTGTTTGGAAGTTGAATTAAATTGCGTAATTCAGGCAGTGAAGGGCACAAGTTAGTAGGGTGTCACATTATTGCACAGAAGGCACATGGTGGTTGGATCTAGGATTGGGAGGGGAGGGTGGCCTACTTTTTCTTCTTAGTGCCCCTTTTTTGGTAGTATTTCCCCCACCTATGTGACCAAGTGGAAGAGTTGGTGTGTGAACTGTGGTACCATAGATGGTGGCTCTAAATACCAAACTGGGATGGTGATCACCATGTTTGGAAAAGTGAGAGTAACATCAACTTGATATGTTGTGACGCCTGGTGGTGGGTAAGAGAAGGGTATTTGGGTGAGAACCTGGGGGACCATTTTCCAAATAGGGATTTTCCCAATCATCGACGGGTTTTCTGGATGGTGGAATTCTCCAAAGATGGTTGTGAAGGATTCCCATCCAGGGTTAGTTGTGGTGTATATTTCTTTGGGGATGATGTGGGTGAGGGTCCTTCAAGAGAAAGGCCATCGGGGATCTCCACACCATCTGATGTGACTGCACATACTTGATCTATACTTGTGGTATGGAGGCTAAGTGGACTTCCCTGATAATATCCCATCAATGATGGGTCTTCAAATATTATTGGTCTAACCTCAACAATTGGTGAGAGGGAAAATGTTATGTATGTTCCCTGAGTGATTGGGTTCATAGTGTGTCAACTGATCAATGGTGACTATCTTTCCATTATGAGGGAAGAGCATGGTAAAAAAGATGGAAGAAGCAATGGATTTAGATGGCATACATGTATCTTCATCGAAAGAGTATATTGTAATCCAATTGGGCATCGATGACCTCAATGTTGATGAGGACCGTTTTTCCCCCTAGTTCCACTAGAACATTTTGGTAGAGGCCTTCAGGTTGAGATGGTCGACCAGCGTATGCTTGAAGAGAAATGGATAAAGGGATGAGTTTGGGTGATCCGAGTTGTTTCCATATTTTTTTGGACATAATACATGTAGATGCCCCTTCATCGATGATACATTGATGTAATGTTATGTTTCATATTTTGATCGGGATTTGGAAAGTAACCAGTAAGGGAAGGCAAGGTTCAGATTTGTCCAAATCAAAGGTTATCAAACAAGTGTTTGATGGGTCGAATGCCCCTAATTGTGAGAGCAAAGCCTTTCACTATGAAGGGAATGTTTGTAGAACCTCTAACACTGACATAGCAACTAGGGATTGAGCCAAATCATTGATAAGGCTATAGTTGTGTGCGGCCCTAGCATAGGGTTTGTGTACATTCTGACGCAGAGGTGCATGAGACACTCGATTTGTGGATTCTATGCTAGGAAAAGTTATTTTCAAATATTTCCCTACTGGTAATTGGGGTGAATTTGCAGTGGTTAGAGTGGATTTGGGAGGCATATCGTATTGATTGTTGGGTATGTGTTATATTCCTTGCATGTGTGTGTGTGGGTGCGTCAGATATGACAACTGCGTCTAACGATCCCTCTCACTAGAGCTCTGTCGTGTGCACCAGGTGATTTCCTAGGGGGATCCTATGGGGGGGGGCATGTATGCCCCCCCTGGCTATGCGCAGCATTCAGGAACGGGCAGTAGCTCAGGGCGGAAAATTTGTTTTTGGGCAGTTTTTCCTATTTTAGCGGATTTTGCTATTTTTAGCGGTTTTGTAAATTAATCTCGGATTAAGGGATTAGGGTTTTGGTATCTACGGAATACCTAAAAACATTGTATATATTGTATGGTGAATGGTGAAATTCGATATAATGAATATAAGAAAGGTTTTCCCAATTGAGGGTTTCTGGTATAAAATCTTTGTGTACTCTATGTATGAGCCATTGATTAATTTCCATCTTGCTTAAGAATCTATATGCATTCCTTTACTTCGCAGGTTTAAAACTTACATGTCGTATCAAAGCTCGTTTTTGGCTTCAAAGGGAAGCCTTTGTTGTTGAGGGTTTGGCTCGGTCTTGATAAATCAAGTTTATCTTGGGTCTGTGATAAACCTGGGTTTAGTGGGAGCTTTTGCAGTGGAGATTTGAGAAAAGAAAGAGGAATGGCGAGCTCATCTAGAAATGAGATAGAGAAGTTCAACAGTAAAAACTTTGAGCTATGGAAGCTCAAGATCGAGGACCTTCTTGTAGACAAAGAACAATGGATCGTTGTGGATCCTGGTACACAGCCTACTAGTACACCGTATACTAGCACACAGGCTACGGGTACACAACCTACTAGTACACCATCTACTGGTATGTCGAAGGAAGATTGGGACAAGTTGGACTGAAGAGAAAGGAGTACTATTCGACTCTGCCTGGCAAATTCGGTGTTGTTGAATGTCTCAGGAGAATCTACAGCCAAGGAACTATGGGATAAGTTAGGGAATTTGTATCAATCAAAGTCTCTGGTAAACAAGTTGTTTCTTTGCAAGAAGTTGTATCATCTTAGGATGGAAGATGGAGATTCTGTGACAAAACATCTAAATGCCTTTAATACTCTAGTAAGTCAACTTGGATCTGTTAATATTACGATTGCAGAAGAAGATAAGTGTATTACTTTGTTATGTTCTTTGCCAGACTCTTGGGATAATCTAGTTGTAGAAATAGGTAGTACCACTCAATCTACACTGAAGTATGAGGATGTCGTTGCATCCTTGTTATTTGAAGAGATGAGGCGAAAAAGCATGCAGGATGGTCATAGCACAGATGATTTATTTGTAAGAGGACGTACCCAAGATAGGAACCCTGGTAAGCATTCGGGATGAAGATTGAAATCTACAGGTAGATCTAAGTCTCCAGGAAAATCTTTGAGGAAATGTTGGAAGTGTGGTAAAACAAGGCATTATAAGAAATATTGCAAGTCTAAGAAGGTTGAAAAACAAAAGGGATCTGATAGTACCTCTTCCACAGAGGTGAAAACCTCCACTGAAGAAGGAGGTGATGTTTACCTAGAATCTACAAGTACACATGCAGACCATGATGTATGGTTGATCGACTTAGGTGCGTCATACCATATGACTCCTCACAGGGAGTGGTTCTCTGAATATGAAAAATATGATGGTGGTGATGTATTCCTAAGAGATGACTCGATAGCAAAAATCTTGGGACGTGGAAGGGTTAAGTTGCTGCTAAACGATGGAAGGATTAGAACTCTCCCTGGGGTTCTACACATTCCAAAACTAGCCAGGAGCCTAATATCTATAAGCAAGTTGGGTGATGCGGGAGTGAAAACTGTATTTGAAAAGAACACTTGCAAGATGGTACGAGGAGCAATGGTGTTGATGAGGGGAGTTCATTGTGGAACTTTGTACAAGTTGTTGGGAAACACTTATACTAATGGGTGTAATAGTTATGTTGTCCTTGAGCAGAGAAATGAAGGAGATAAGGCCAATATTGTCCCAAAAAAGAAGATCATGTTGTGGCATCAAAGACTGGGGCATATTGGAGAAAATGGCCTTCAAACACTACATAGTAAAGGTATGGTTGAAGGTATGTCTAATTGCACTCTGGATTTTGATTTATGTGAAAATTGCATATATGGTAAACAGAATCGAGTAAGATTCCCATCTAGTGCTACAAGAGCAAAGGGGATCTTAGAGTTGATACACAGTGATGTGTTTGGACCTGTTCCTATTCCATCCCTAGGTAAATCTATGTATTATGTTTCATTCATAGATATTTTTCAAATAACACATGGACTTATTTTCTTAGAAAGAAATCTGAGGTATTTGATAAATTTAAAGAGTTTAAGGCTCTCGTAGAAAATCAAACAAAGAAGAAAATAAAGGTATTGAGAACAGATAATGGTGGAGAATTCTGCGGAAATGAATTCGAAGAATTCTGTAAGAAGTGTGGTATAGCAAGGCAGAAGACTACTCCGTACACTCCTCAGCATAATGGAGTTGCAGAAAGGATGAACAGGACACTGATGGAAAAAGCAAGGAGCATGCTCAGCGGTGCTAGGTTAGGACAAGAATTATGGGCAAAGGTAGTGGGTACAGCATGTTACCTTTTCAATCGATCACCTTCATCAGCATTGGATGATAAAACTCCACATGAGGTATGGTCTGAAAAGAAGCCCTCTCTTCAACATCTTAGAGTGTTTGGTTGTGATGCTTATGTACATGTTCCAAAGGAAAATAGGAGTAAGCTGGATAATAAAGCTGAAAAGTGTATCTTTATTGGTTATAAAGATGGTGTGAAAGGTTATAAGC